>PVLD010000080.1:136043-418910 GCA_004027595.1 Dinomys branickii
TTTTTTTTTTTTTTTTTTTTTTTTTTGTGGTACCGGGGATCGAACTCAGGACCTTGCACTTGCCAGGCAAGCGCTTATTCAACTGAAGACACCCTTTTATTTAGCTCAAATTTAATTAGTTTTTCTAGTGTATACTGAGGGTGCTGACCAGTTGAAACACAAATGGAAAAGTAATCTGTGGTAGGTTTCAGTTACTGTAACAGACACCTGAAATAACCAATTTATATGGAGGAAAGGTTTGTTTTGGCTCACAGTTTTAGAAGTTTCAATCCAGTTGCTTGGTCCCACCATCTTGGGGCCTGTGGTGAGGCAAATAATCATGGTGAAGCCTGTGTGCTGGAGAAATGGGAAGCTTCATGGCAACTGGGAAGAACAGAAAGAAAGAAAGGGAGAGGAGTATCCTAATATCCCCTTCCAGGATTAGTTCCTAAAGGCTTAACTCCCTCCCACTTGGTTCCAGTTTGAAAGGTTCCACTGCATCTCAATGGAAACACAGGCTGGTAACCAAGCAGAGAACACATAGGCCTTTGGGAGAAATGTGCAAATTAGTTCATGCAAAACTTGTGTAGGATTTTCCAGATACTGCAGGATAAATCATGAAAAACTGATAGACTGAGCCTACTGTAGCGAAAAATCCAAGACCTTTGAGAAAAATCTTCCTGAACAACTGAGAAAATAAAGTCAAGATGATACTAGCTTATCAATGTATAAGGTATATAATGTAAACATCTATAAGATAAATAGATAAGATATATAAAATAAATAGATAAATACTTCATACTGTATGTATTTAGCAAATAGAGGATACAAATAAACTTAAAATTGGCAACCTGTCTTAGTTACTATTCTCATTGCTCAGACAAGATACCTGATGCTCAAAGTTAAGGGAAAAAAGGTTTATTTAACTCTCCTTTTTTAGAGGTTTCAGTACATAATCCTCTAGCTACAAGACAAGTTGGCACATGGCATAAGGGCAACAGTTCCTGGTTGTGGAAAACAGCAAAAACAATGAGAGAGAGAGAGAGAGAGAGAGAGAGAGAGAGAGAGAGAGAGAGAGGCAAGCTTCTTTCTGCTTCTTATATTGTATCCAGTCTACAGGAATTAGGGTGGTGCCAATCTGATCAGTGGACTGATCCAGTCATCACCCACTCTTAATCCCAGCACATTTAGTGCAAGCATTGCACCAGTAATCAGTCACACACTCTGGATTTAGTCGCCTCTGAAAAAAAGCTATGAATGCATGGGTTTTTTTTGGGGGGGATATCTAGACACAAACCATAACACAACTAAAGTTAAAAAGTATAAAAATGTTACTTTTAGTGATAGTCTTCTATAGCAACATATTATTTCAAGTCATCAGTGTTGCTAAGACAGATGTGGAAAATTATCTACTCTCCAATCCAACTTCATTTTGCTGTATGTAGATTTTATTTCTTAAGTGTTCTTACATCGATAGTTTCTTAACCACTAGAATAAATGGCCATTTAAAATCTAAATGGTGAAGTTGAGCACCAAATGGCAGAGTGCTAAGCACCAGAGAAAGAGCCTCTCTGAGAGTTACCATTCAGATGCTAGAATATAGCAATGTGAGGAAAACAAGGAGGGAAGTGGGTCCCCTGGAGCCAGAAAGGCTCCCACACACTAATTGAAGCCTATCAAGAGAGTGAGAAAACTTCAGTGAAGACAAAAGAAGTAGCTGGTGGCAGCTCTCCCTGAGATGGGACTCACTGTGCTAGAGGAGTGGTTCAAACCTGCAGACACATGGTGAATACTGGTGACCCAAGAGGCCTCTGTGGAGAGACACAGCAGTGTAAAGGAGCAGTGGACATGAAGGATTGCACTAGCTTGCAATGAGTGCTGAGGGCTCAGTAGTCCTGAGTGAGAAAGCCATTGGCCAGGAGCCATCTTGGAGAGGAACTGAGTGAGCTGAGAATTCAGAGCACCTGAGGGTTCCATCTAGCATCTCCCATCTGGTCTCAGGCCCATTGTAGGTGCACTGAAAGTTGCAGGCCAAATAAGTCTAGTCTTGGCCAGAGGGTTCAGGCTCACTGAGATTATCCGCTACCATGCCAAAAGCAACTGCTGGCTTACTGGGATAGATTAGCATGGACCAGGACTCTGTCTCCACACACTGTCTACGAGTGACAGCAGAGACAAGCCTGGAAGTGGATTTCTTCTCTCTCTCTCTCTCTCTCTGTCTCTCTGTCTCTCTCTCTCTCTCTTTTGGCAGTAGTTTTGTTTTTGATTTTTGTTTTTATTCTTCTTTTCATTGTTCAATCTTGTTTTCATATGAGTGTAAACACAGTTTCTAGTTTTTGTGATTGTGATTCTGTTCTTAATTTTTCTCTTCCTTCTCTCTGTTTCCCTCCAGTCTTCTGCACCAATTCCCTTAAGTTAGTATGATCGCTTCCTTTGCCCTCCAGCCTTACTTCTAATCTCTTCCTCTTTTTCCACTTCTCTAATTTCTCCCTAACTCATTTTAACTTTTAACCCCTGAGGGCAAAATTGACATAGTAAAATTCTATACTGCATATATTTTCTGGTTTGTTTTAAATTTCATTACATAACCACAAATCTAGTTCATGTGGTTAAAGTGGAGAATTAATGGTTAGCTCAGTCTGTCATTTTCTAGGTTGTATTTGACACTACTGTTATTGCTGATGGTACCACTTTAGTGAAAAGTAACATAACTGTTCTAAACAGCTGTCGTTCCTAGTATTTCAAGACTGAGATTGACTAAGAGTCAAAGAAAATAGTGTGGCACAATGCCAAGAAATCATGGACTAAGTCAAATGGGCAGCGTCTTCTCATCCCCAACAAAGTGAAGACGCAGGATCTTGTAACAGACTCAAAATGCTACATCTGCAAGATGCTTTAGAGAAATACTCATCTCCTAAGGGCTCTAAATACCAGCAATAAAGCAATGCCACATACACAATTTACCAACATCACCCCAGGAATTAAACTAAAAACCTAAACTAAAAAATTAAAGTAAAAAAAGAAAAGAAAATGAGAAGATACTTAAGGTACAACACCAGACATCCAGTTAATCACAGGCAAAACCAGGAACCAATGAGATAGGATGCTCCAAAAGCCACCCAGATGGCCTCTCTGAGGCGGTAGCAACAAAGCAATTGAATGAAGCTCTAGAAAAAAATCGAATCGGAAGTAATTCAAGAGATAACTTCAAAGATGATGTCCACAATCAAAGCCAGGCTCAGCAACTCTAGAGCAGATACAGACAAAAAAAGGAGAAGCTGAATAAAATTATGGAAGCTATGAATGCTCAGGATAGGAAAGAAATAGAACCCATAAGGCAGATTCAAGAAGATATCTAGGAGAATAAAAATTCCAATGAAAGCATGTGCAGCAGAATCAGCCAATGAGAGGATAGCACCTCGGATATAGAAGACAGGCTTGTGATTAGTGACAGTAAAAAGAAAGATTTCTTCAAAATAGCAAGGGACCATAAGAAATCAATACAACAACTGATAGATGAGGTGAAAACATAACTTAAGATTGACTGGGGACAGTGAAAAAGCAGGAGACAGCACAAGTAATATTTCTTAAAAAGCTGTTCACAGACATCATTGCAGAAAAATTTCCTGGTTGAGAAATAAAATTTGACATATAAATAAGTGAGGCATATAGAACTCCAATTAGCCACAATCAAAAAAATCTACAGCCAGGCATATCACAGTCAAGATTCGAGAAGTTCAACACAAGAATAGAATCTTAAAGGCTGTTAGGGAAAAGAAACAAATCACCTATAAAGAAAAGCCCATCAGAATCACAGCTGACTCCTCAGCCCAAACCCTCAAGTCAGGAGGAACTTGGAGTGAAGTATTTTTAGTTCTGAAGGAAAACAATCTTCAACCCAGATTGATTTACCCTGCAAAACTATCTTTCAAAAGTAATGGAGAAATAAATTACTTCCATGACAAAAAAAAAAAAAAAACCACTGAGGAAATTTATGACCACCAAACCAACACTCCAAAATGTTTTCAAGGATATTTTAGAAAGAGATAAGAAGGATTACAATTCCATGAGCCCCAACAGAAGGAAACCACCAGGAAAAACAAACAACTAAGCAGAGGGAGTGAGAAAAGGAAGAGGAGCCAACAACAGGAAAATAACATGACAAGGATGACTCAATACATGTCAGTCATAACCATGAAGGTTAATGGCCTCAATTCACCAATCAGAAGATATAGATTGGCAGAATGGATCAAGAAGCAGGATCCAACAATATGCTGCATAAAATAAACACGTTTAATTGAAAAAGAAATTCAGAGACTGAAATTCAAAGTATGGGAAACAAAACTCCACATGACAGGAACCCAGAAAAAAGTAGGGGTAGCTAGTCTATTTGCAAACAAAGTGAATTTCACATGCAGACTGATTAAGAGAGATAAAGAAGGTCACTGCATCCTTATAAAGGGAAAAACCCAAGAGGAAGAGATAACAATCAATCACCAAATAATACTGTACCCAACTATGCAAAATCAATATTAATGGACATGAAAAAATCAAATAAGCACTAACACAATTGCATTCAGGGATCTCAGTACCCTACTGCCACAAAAAGACAGATCAAGTAGAAAAAAATCAACAATGAAATATGAGACCTGAGCCAAATTTTTGAACAAATGGCCTTAGTAGAAGTCGGAGTGCTCCAGTTTACATCAAAATACACATTCCTCTCAAATGAACATGGGACATTTTCCAAAAAAGAACATATACAAGCTGATAGAACATGCTTAAGTAAATGCAAAGGAATTGAAATTATCCCATGCATATTATCAGACCAAGGTGCAAAGAAATTGGAAAGTATTGTTTTGGTACAGAATTTCAAAACAAGGTGGCAGGAAATTAACAATGGTTGTTATAATGCATATTGTTATCCTCAAGGTACTCACTCAAATAACCAGATATAGGCATGTATGATTGATCAAACAATGACACATCAACTGTTCCTTTCAATAAGCCAATAGAAATTAGTAGTACAATTATCTTAGCTATCTTGTGTGTGTGTGTGTGTGTGTGTGTGTGTGTGTGTGTGTATATGTATATATATATATATATATGTATATATATATATATGTAATGTTTTTCCCTTCTTTCTTTATTTCTCTTTTCCCTCATCACAGTTATCCTTTCCTATTTGAGCAGTTTCTTTCCCTTTCACAATATCTATTGTACCTTTCAGATTTTACTTTCTCTTTCAGGTTCTTATACTAGGGAGGCAATACGGTGTTTCCACATGTGAGTCTGATTCATTTCACTTATAAGTGTAGTTTCAAGTTGCATCCATTTACCTGTAAAATCCTTTAGTTCTTTATCTTTTTTTAATCTATAGCTAATGCTCCATTGTATAAAAATACCATATCTTTTTTTATCCATTCCTCAGTTGTTGGAAATTTGGGTTATTTCCAAGATTTACATTGTGCTTCTGTAAACATAAATGTACATATATCGCTGTGGTATTTTTTATGTTGTTTTGTTTATATCCTTTGTTTTTATTCTTCCCTCCTTAAAGTAAAAAAGAAATATATATATATATATATATATATATATATACAAGGATAGCTCAGATAAGTGTATTGCTGATGACTCTTGGTTTACTGAAAGGAGTAGTTAATGCTTAAATTTCTTTTCTTGACCAATTTTGCATACTTATATCTGGTAATCAGAACAACTAATTTGAAGACAACAGTATGCAATATAACAATCATTGCTGAATCCCTACCATCTTGCTTAATGAATCTCTGTATCATTTCTAATGTTTTTATTACTTGTTGTTATCTTTAATTATTTGATCGATCTTGCATTCTCACATCTGGTAATCTGAGCAACTTTGCTGAAGATAACAATATGTAATATAACAACCATTGTTAATTTCTATCATCTTGTTTTGAAATCCTGTATAGTTATTTTTATTGTTTATGTGTTGTTTTGTTTTTGTCTTCATTGTTATTTTGCTGTTTTTTTTACCTTTAAAATAAAAAAAAAAGAAATTGGAAATCAATGGTAAAAGAAACCACCAGAACTTCATACACAGTTGGAAATTAAATAGCACCCTCCTGAACGACCAATGAGTCACAGATGAAATGAAAGAAGAAATTAGACAGTTTCTACAATTAAGTGACAATGACAACACAACATACCAGAACTCACGCAACACAATGAAAGCAGTCTGAAGAGGGAAATTTGTAGCAGTGAGTGTCCATATCAGGAAAACAGAGCAAGTGCAAACAAGCAATTTAGTGGTGAGCCTCAAACTTCTAGAAAAAGCAGAGCAAGCTAAGTCAAAAGCTCAGCTCATACAAGGAAGGAAATTATAAATATCGGAGGAGAAAATAACACATTGCAGACTAAAAAATTATGCAAAGAATCAAGGAGTCAAAGAGTTAGTTCTTTGAAAGATAAAATAAAAATTGAGAAACTTTTGTCCAAACATTAAAAAAAGGAAAGAAGAGACTCAAACCCATGAAATTAGGAATGCAAACAGTGAAATCACAATGGACCCTGCAGAAACACAGAGGATCATCTATACCTGCTTTGAAAACTTGTATTCTAGTAAGATGGAAAATGCAGAAGAAAAGAACAGATTGCTAGATACACATGAATTACCAAAGCTGAATCAAGAAGATATAAAATCCTAAATAAACCAATGTCAACCAATGAAATCAAAGATTTAATGAAAAAAACCTACCAACAAAGAAAAGTCCAGGCCCTGATGGATTACTGCTGAATTCTACAACAAATTTAGAGAAGATTTAACACCACTATTTTTCAAACACTTTGATGAATTTAAAAAGGAAGTAATACTCCCAAATTCATTCCTAAAACAAAAATTACCATGATACCAAAACTGGAGAAGGACACAACTAAAAAAGAAAATTACAGGCCAATCTCCCTAAAGTACAAAGATGTAAAATACCTCAGTAAGATACAGGCAAACAGAATGCAGCAAATCATCAAGAAGATTATACACCACGACCAAGTGGTATTCATCCCAGGGATTCATGGATGGTTTAACATATGTAAATCAATGGAAGTAATACACTATATTAACAGAATCAAGAACAAAAGTCATATGACCATCTCAATAGATGCAGAAAAGCTTTATCAAAGTCCAGCACCCATTCATGAAAAAAACCCTGCAGAAAATCAGAATAGATGGTCTTTATCTCAATTTGATACAAGTCCTCTATGACAAATCAACAGCCAGCATCATACCAAATATACAAAAGCTGAAAGCTTTCACTTGTCACAAGACAAGGATATCTACTCTCTCTATTCTTATTCAACATAGTCCTGGAAACTTTAGCCAGAGAAATTAGACAAGAGAAAGAAATAGAAGGAATAAAGATAGGCAAGGAAGAAATTAATTATGATTATTTGCAGATGACATGATACTCTACATAGAAGACTGCAAAAGCTTCATTAAAAAATGGCTAGTTTATATTTTAAAGAGAAAAAAAACAAAATTTCAAAATAAGATAATAGGAGAAGAACAATGGTTAATACCTTGCCTATTGTTATTTTTAAATTAGTTACTCAGAGTATAAGATATCAGCATTTAATTTTCCAAACAATATTAGCACAAACCTTTCTTTTCAGTGAACTAAGAGAAATTAGTAGTATATCTATCTTAACTACAACATCTATCTATCGATCTATCTGTAATATATTTGTTCTTCCCTTCCTTCTTTTCTCTTTTTTGCCATCCCACTTTCTCTTTCCTTTGGAAATTTCCTCCCATTTTATAATATCTATTGTACATTTTGGATCTTATTTACTCTTTCAGCTTTTCACACTAGAGAGACAATATGGTGTTAGCACAAATGCATCTGGTTTATGTCACTTATGACTATGGTCTTGATTTACCTGTAAAAGTCTCTAGTTTATCCTTCATTATGGCTGAGTAGCCCTCCACTGTATAAAAAGACTACATCTTTCTAATCCATTCCTCTGCTGATGGGCATTTGGTTGTTTTCAAGATCTAGCTATTACTAATTGTGCTGTTATAAACTTGGGTGCACATATGTCTCTGTGGTATGATGTTTTTAATTCTTTTGGGAGATACCAGAAGGGGAATAGGTGAGTCAAATAGGAGCTCCAATCCTAAAAAACTGCTAGACTTAATAAGCAAGTTTGAGTTAAACACCTAGGAATCAATTTAACAAAGGATGTAAAAGACCTATACATTGAAAGCTACAGTGCTATGAAAAATGAGATTGAAAAGATATCAGAAAATGGAGAGATATACTTTATTCTTGGGCAAGAAGACTCAGTATAGTGAAAATGGTCAGACTTCCAAAAATGTTACACAGATTTAATGCAGTTCTGATGAAAATTCCAATAGCATTATCACAAATTTAGAGAAAACAATACTAAAATTCATTTGGAATCAGAAGAGACCTAAAATAGCAAAGCCAATTCTTAGCAACAAAGGCAAGGCAGGGGACATCACAGTTCCTGACTTGAAATTATACTCTAAAACTACTGTGATAAAAACAGCATGCTACTGGAAAACAAAAACAGATCCAAATATCAATAGAATGGATTAGAAGATGCAGAAACAATTCCAGACATACTCAGTGACCTTATCTTTGACAAAGATGCCAAACACATACACTGGAAGAAAGATAACCTCTTTAATAGATGGTACTGCTGGGCTGAGGATATAGCTCAGTGTAATAAGCACCTGCCTGGCAAGTGCAAGTTCCTGAGTTTGATTCCTGGTACTGAAAAAAAAAATGGTACTGGAAAAATTGGCTCTACACATGGCAAAAGTTAAAATTGGATCCATATCTCACACCATGCACTACGCTAAATTTGAAATGAATGAAAATTGTAAATATTGAAGCAAGTATTAAATCTGCTGGAAAATAAAATAGGGAAAACTCTTGAAGACATTGGTATAGGCAAAGACTTTAAGAATAAAACCCCAATACAATAGGAACTATCACAAAAAATCAACAAGAGGGATGTCATCTCATTAAAAAGCTTTTGCACAGATAGAGAAAGCACCAGCAGAGTGAAGAGACAACCCACAATGTGGGAAAAAATGTTTGCCAGTTGTTCTTCTGACAAAGGATTACTATTGAGAACCTATAAAGGACTCAAAAATATCAGACCTCCAAAATTTAAAGACCCAATGCAAAAATGGGCATGTGAGATGAACACATGCTTCTTAGATAAAGAAATACAAGTAGCAAATAAATACATGAAAAACATTTTGACATCACCGGTCTCTCAAGATGCAAATTAAAACAACACTATGATTCCATATCATCCCCAAAAGAATGACTATCATCAAGAAATCAACCAACAACAAATGCTGGAGGGGCTGTGGAGAGAAAGGAACCTTTACCCACTTTTGGTGGGAGTGTAGGCTACTGCATCCACTGTGGAAATTCCTCAAAAACCTAGGATTGGAGGTCCTATTTGACCCAGCTGTTCCCCTTCTGGGTATCTTCCCAACAGAATTAGAAACACTGTACCACAGCAATATATGTGCACCCATGTTCGTAACAACACAATTTATAATAGCTAGATTTGGAAACAACCAAATGCCCATTAGCAAAGGAATGGCTTAAGAAGATGTGGTCTTTTTATACAATGGAGTACTACTCAGCCGTAAAGAAGGATAAAGAGATTTTTATACGTAAGTGGATGTAACTGAAGACCATGCTCATAAATAAAGCAGAAGCAAATGTGTTAACATTGTATTGTCTCCCTAATTTAAAAGCTTAAAGAGTAAATAAGATCCAAAATGCACAATAGATATTGTAAAATGGGAAGAAATTTCCAAAAGAAAGAGAGACTGGGATGGGGGAATAAAGAAAAGAAGGAAAGTAAAAGCCAAAATTACTATAGCTAGCTAGCTAGATGGTAAATACTGTAGATGATAGATTATATTGTAGTCAAGATACTTATACTACTAATTTCTCTTAGTTCATTTGAAAAGAAAGATTTGTGCTAGTATTGTTTGGACAATTAAATGCTGATACCTTCTACTCTGAGTAATTAATTTAAGGAGAACAATAGGGAATATATTAACCAGTGTTCCCCTCCTATTATCTTGTTTTAAAATTCTATTTTTTCTCTTTAAAATAAAAATAAATAAAAACAAAATCTAAATGGTGTAGTGACCAATTCTTGTTTTTAATTAGAGAATTCCTTATTAGTTTCTTTAGTAAACCAACCTAGATAAGACCTTACATATTTAATACAGTGCCTCACCCCTGAAGAAATGGGAAAAAAATTAAGTTTAATATTTCTAAGCCAACATGACTGTTAATTTCTATACAATGACAGTTCAACATGATAAACTGCAATAACTTTTTCCAAAGTGGACAGCACAATTAAAGTTTCAAAAATTCAAATTATATTTATATTAGAAGACCAATTACAGAAGTATTTTATGTACCAATAGCATCAACAACTTCTCCGAGTTCTGCACTCATGTGAACAAAATTATAGACATCCAGCACACTCCATTAAAAAGAAGAGAAAATAGTACTCAGAAAACAGCAAAGGTCTGCTATTGTTGTGGTATTCGACCCCTCCCCCTTTTTTATGAGCTTCTTCACCATCATCTGGAAAGAAAAAATTGTAAGGTAACATCATTAAAATCATCTCTGATGAAGCATGGTCACTACTATATATTGTAAAGCAGGTACAAGATATTCTATATTCAGAGGTATGATAAAGAACTGTTCTACATCAGTAATACTAAATGTTACAATTAGAAAGGCGCTATTTCAGACTAGATTCTACTGTTCCAAAAGAGGGTCCAAAGGAGGCTATGACACAGATCTATGAAGAAATGCACTTTCCCAGATAGCCAATGCTTACATTTCTACGTTATTTCATTTTCAGTGAGTTTTATAGCACTCCGCTATTTTGGAGTTCCACTGGATGCTCCACTTCCTCAAGATCATCGGCAGTTAAAAGACACCTGAAAGGAAAGACCTCTGATACGATATTCAGGCCAGTGGATCCTGCCAAATCTGGATATCAAATGTCAGGGGCACTATAGACATTAAACAGCTCAGAATAATTGGGGAATTCAGGACCTGCGAATTCTGAATAAGACTTCATTTCTCCTTTCCTGTGTGCTTCCCTCAACAGATAATCTAACCTCTCTCACACCTGTTTTTATCATTTATCGAATGAAGAGTGACGGAACAGCGTGCTTGTCAGATTGCCATGGTATGACAGAAGAATAACTGAAACGAGTAGAAAGTGTTTTGTCCACCTCTCAGCAAAATGAAACAGGCCCCTATTGTGTTTTAAGAGCGAACTCCGTTGCCTGATTGATGCTGTCACAGGTTTGCAAAGAGTGTAAATTGATTTCCATTCAAAAGAAGACTGAAAAGCCAAAGTACTTGCCAAACTCCAAATCACTAAACTGTCTGGAAACACTCTCCCAAGCCTATGGAATCTGAGGGACTATAAATGTTTAAATCAGATGCTTGGAGAAAGTAACAATAGCCAAAATCATTCTGCAGAAACGAACTGTTTGTAGAGCTGTATAACCAAGCAGTCCTTTACATCAGCGATCACAGTTTTCCCCAAATTGATCAACCTTCAATATAACTGAAGAGAATTTACACACATTTGGTTTAAGAAAACCGCTTCTAAAAGCAGATCTACAGGATTCACATGATCGAACTTTCCTAGGGGAGGGAGTTGGGTAGTTCTTAGAAAGTAGTATGGATAACAGAGTAGATCTGGAAGTTTTTGAGTTGGGGAAAGGTCCATCACCAGATGACTCGCCATCTCAGTGCATTTCACCTTGACGTCCAAGGATATAATCCCTACTCTGGACATATTGGCTTTACAGTTCAGGTGTACAGCTTCATATTCTGTATTTATTTTCTTTATGTGTCAAGTGGTAATAATTTTTCTTGTCTCTTGGGTTTGCTGTCAGCGTTGGCAGGGTGAATCCTCCAAAGAGATGAATGTGGTTTGCTTAGTGTGTGCTGGCATCAACATCCACTGATTCACTTCATTCTTACCGTGAAACAGGTGAATATGCTCCAAGACCTTACAGGGACTTTTCTAAAGAGACCAGTTGTCTAGGTTTGTCCAGGACTAGATTTCAGTTTGATTTCATGTGGTGTTCGGTGTTTGGTTTTTTAAAAAGAATGTGGGATATTCAGCGTGAAAAGAAAGAGAATTCATGGTGAATTGGGACAGTTGCTCATTTATAAAGAGGAACTAAGTTCATAGGGGTCAGAATTATGCCAAAAGGCAGCGAGACCCTGGAACAGAATCAAAACCAAATGTGTGCTTTTTATTTCAGTATATATTTATTGGTGGCATAAGCACAGATCACCACAATATTCCAGCCTGCCCATTCACTTATTCATTCAGCAAGGGAATTTACCAAAGTATGAACTAGATGACTAGATGTTTCTCCCAATTTTTATTAAGGATTTATTTTATGCACACTGTAGTTAGAATAAATAAGTGGATTCATTACATCAGATAAATATGATTGATCTTCCAATAAGGGTAAGAACACTATAGAGTATGTGTACCTATGTAGTTTATTTCTGAGCTGATAGTGTTATTAGTATATTGTAAAGCTCCTGACAATAGTCTTTCTGTGTGTGTGTGTGTGTGTGTGTGTGTGTGTGTGTGTGTGTTTGTAAGAGAAAGAGACAGAGAGAGAAACAGAAAAAGAGACAGAGAGAGAGAGATGTTTAGAACCAGGGCCTTGCAGATATAGGCAATTTCTTTATCACTGAGCTACATCACCATCCTCTGTGTATCTCAGTTGTCTGTAAGTCCACAATATCTACCACAGTATCTGAGAAATAATAGTCATCCTGACAACATGCATCAAGTAGGTTGTAATAAAGTCATTAGAAGTACGCTTCCACAGCATAGTGTCACACCCCAGGCAATTATTTCTTACCAAAAGATATGTTAAGTCTTATATGGCTGAAATATATCTAAGTAAATACATTGTCTGGAAATATATACATACATATATGACTTCTTATACATATGTGTGTGTGTCAGGTAGAAGTAATGATTTGAGGGTTGTCAATATTAAAGGAGGTGGTGAAGATATTTGCTGTTATCCTCAGTGGACATTTATACATAGAATGATAGAGTGAAGTGATTTCTTTTAAAAAAGGCTTTCATGTTTAGAACATTTTTAGGTCTACAGAAAAAAGAGAAGGATGGGACTGAGAGTGGTCATTGTCACTACACCCCCTTTCCTCCACTACCAGGGTCTTGTATGCTTGTTAAAATCTGTAAATGCTGATATATTTTACCAACCAAAGTTCCCACTTCATTAGTGTCTACTTAATTTCTTTCTACTGTCTTTTCCTGCTCCATGAATCCATTCAACACACCACCTCGCACTTCGGCATTCTGCCTCCTTAGGCTCCTCCTCACCCTGAAAGCTTCTCAGACTTTCCTTGTTCTTGAAATCTTAGACACTTTTGTATAACACTGGTCGGATAATTTGTAGACTGTCCCTTCATCATTCCAGTAGGATAATTTGTAGACTGTCCCTTTATCGTTCTTTTTCTGACGTTTTGCTTATTAGACTGGAGATTGGGGTTGGAGAAAGACGACAGAAGTAAAGCCCCGGTTTTATCTCAGCCTGTCAAGTGTGCACACTGCCCGCATGTCACATTTGGTCTTGACCTTGCTCACCTGCCTAAGGATGTTCCTCCCATTACTGCACTGTAAACAAGGTTTTGTTTTTTTAAATAATGGGGTCATATTACACAAATACTTTTTCCTGAAAATTACTCAAACTCTTCAAGGAAATGAATGGACATGAAACCAAAAGATTATTATTATTGGTACTATTATTTTTTGTACAGGGAATCAAACTTAGGGCCTTGAGTTTGCCAGGCAGGAGCGTGTGCCACTGAGCTATATCCCCAGTTTAAAAAATGATTTCATATGGAACTATTTTTATGTGTAGAAGTACTGGCTCTTAGAAGGTTTTTCCTTAAAAGTTTTTGCTTGCCATAGTACCGATCTTTTACGCGTTAGCTCCTCCTCTTGTTGGAGTCGGGATTGGAGAGCAATCCAGGCCCACCGCATGCACTCTGGGCACAGCTGCCAGTGAAGACACACTGACAAATCTTAGCTAAGGGATAAATGCTATTCACGCCAGACAAGTCAGTGTGCTTTTGCAGATAATTTAGTCTTGAGTAGAGGAAAGTTAATACAAGAAATAGTGCAAGCTGATTTAATGTCAGGTTAGTGCTCCCAAGAAATTCTCCATTAATTCTAGATCTCTAGTTCCCCTAACTTTACAGAAACAGAAACCGTTCTCCTCCTTCTTGTCCCCTCGCCCTTCTTCCTGTTCTGCTCCTCCTCCTGCTCCTCCTCCTGCTCCTCCTCCTGCTCCTTCTGCACCCAATCCTTTCCCTCCTCGTCCTCCTTCCTTGTGGCCTGCTCGGTTATCTTCCTTTTAATCCACTCAGTTTCTCCTAATTTAATGAACTAATGTAGTTTTTACTTTGAATGAAAATCTTTCAAAAGTTAAAGATGTTTTAACTATTGTATTTGAAATTGTGCACATATTTTAAAATGTTTTATGTTTTTATCTGGAAATCAATTTTATTACTTCCTTTCTCAGCAGCTGAAACCTGCCCCCCATTTTCTCATGCCACCCTAGTTTTAATTGAGCTATTATTTTCTATTTTTGTGGAATGAAACTAATTGTTATAGTTTGTGTCTAGATATTCCCAAAGCCTCGTTCTGTCACAGAGGGCAGGCTTTTTAGAGGTGGCTCAATGCAGAGTTTGTGATTGATTCATGGTCCAGTACTGGGATTAGGATGTGAATGCTACACTTGCCCTGGCCCAGTGTCTTGGATACTTTTTTCTTGGTGCTGAGACAAAATACCCAATGCCAAAAATGAAGGAAGGAAAGGTTTATTTAGCTTACAGTATGTGGAGGTTTCAGTCCATACTCAGCTGACTGTGAGGCAGAGTGGCACATGGCAGAGGGCAACAGTTCATGGCAGCAGTACACAACAAAGCAACAAGCGTAAGAAGGGAGGAATGGCAGCCAGCAGCCTCTTTCTCTCCCTTACATATACAAACTATCCACCTAGGGTATAGCTCTCAGACCCATAATCCCAGCAAACTGTCTGCCCTTGGGTGGGTATAGCTCTCATACCCGTAATCCCAGCATTGGATCATGGATCAGTCATAAACTCTAAAAGCCACCACATAACTGCATGAGGATTTGGGGAACATGCAGACACAAACCATAACACCCAGAGAGCCTGTATATAGTATGTGGGACAGAAAGAGGCTTGTACCTTCTCTCTTGTTGCTTTTTCTGTCTTCTGCTTCCATGAACAGTTGCCCCTGTCGTGGGGTCAGCTGATTATCAACTGAGCCATCTACAAACTGTGAGCTAAATGTCTTGTTTCAGAATCTTCATCTTTTTTCTTTTTGTACATTAGAAATTTAAACCACATCCAGCATACCTTTTATGCTTATTTTGCAACAATATCTTTGTAGAGATATACTCAGTGTTCCATAAAATTGACGCTTTAAAGCACTGTGAAGTCAAATAAGCCAGTCACAAAAGGACAAATACTGTATGATCCCACTTCTGCAGTGCCTGAGAGTAGTTACAGTCATACGGACAAAAACGTAGCAGTTGGCAGAGCTAGATGGGGGTGGGGAGGATGAAGAGTTATTGTTCATGGTCATGATTTCACTTTTGAAAGAAGTGTTCTGGGGTGAATAGTGATGATGGGGTGAAATAGCGTAAGTAACATCGATGCCACTAAACTGTACCATTAAATAACTAAAACAGTAAATATTAAGTCACTGTTAGCACAATTTTTTGTTAGTACAAGTTTCCCATCATGATCACATTCACCACGGGGAATTTGGACCTGTACAGAATATATCTTCATTATCTTTTGTTCCCATTCCTCTCCCCTCCCTTCAACCCTTCTGCTCCCCACTTACAAAAGCTCTGTTTCCATTTTATTCTTCCACTTTTTAAAAATCCCTTTGCCTTTTCTCCCCCTTCCCCTCTGCCTGGTTCTCTTTCCCATTTGAACAGGTTCTTCTACTTCCCTTTGGGTTTCTCACGCCAGGGAAACAATGTGATGCTTAAGCTGATGTCTCTGAATTATTTCACTGAAGATTATGGTCTTGAGATGCATCCATTTACCTGGAAATGTCTCGAGTCTGTCCTTTCTGGCAGAGTAGTACTCCACTGTACATAAATGTCACATTTTCTTTGTCTTTTCATCTGTTGATGGGCATATGGGATGTTTCCACGATTTAGCTATTATAAATTGGGCTGCCATGAACATGGGTCTGCATACATAAAGTATTCTGTGAAGCTTTTAACTCTTTCAGAAAGATACTTAGAAGGGGAATGGCTACTGATTTCCATAAAGGTTGTACTTATTTACACTTGCAACAACAAAGGAGAAGAGTTCCTTTTGTTATTGGTTGATTTCTTTAACAGTAGTCATTCTATCTGGAGTGAGATGACATTTCAATGTTATTTTAATTTGCATTTCTTGAATGACCAGTAATACTGAACCTTTTTTCATATACTTATTTGATATTTGTACTTCTTTATCTGAGAAGTGTCTTCATTTTAAACACCCATTTTTGGATTGGGTCTTCAAATTTGGGGATCTAATTCTTTTTAGGTTTTTGTATTCTAGATACTAGTTTTTTGTCTGAGGAGTAGCTAGTAAAAATTTTTTTCCCATTCTGTGGGTTGTCTCTTCGCTCTGTTGGTGGTTTTTTTTTTTCCATGAAAAAGCTTTTTAATTTTCTGATTCCAATTCTTGAGTCTTTATAATATTTCCTGGATAATCTAGGTTTTGTCTTTAAAGCCTTTGCCTACACCTATGTCTTGATGAGTTTTACCTATTCTTATCTTCTAACAGATTGATTCTTTTTTAATATTTAGGTCTTTGATCCATTTTGATTTTAGTTTAGTGCATAGTGAGAAATAATGGGCCTAGGTTCATTCTTCAGCATGTGGAAACCAGTTTTCCCAGTACCATTTATTAAAGAGGAGATCTTTCTTCCAGGTAATGGGTTTTACACCCTTACCAAAGATAAGGAAGCTGAGTGTACTTGGAGTTGTTTCTGCATTTTAATATTCTGTCCCATTGATCCTCACATCTTTGTTTTTCACCAGTACCTTGCTGTTTTTTTCACTGTAGCTTTATAGTATAACCTTAAATCAAGGATTGTGACAACCACTGGTTGCCATTGTTTCCCCAAATTGCTTTTTTATGCTAGGTTCTTTTAGTTCAACATAAATCTTAGGATTTTCTTCTCTAGTTCTGTTGTGAATGCTATTGGTATTTTGATTGTGATTGCATAAATATGTGTAACAGTTTTTGAAGTACAGTCATTTTCAGTATATTTATTCTGCCTATCCAAGGAAGAAGGATATTTTGCATTTCCTGACCTCCTCTTCCATCTCCTTTTTCAGAGTACTGTAGTTTGAGGAGTAGTGATATTAGATCTCTCAAGTTCTTGTACATTTTAGCAGTGAATCCATCAGGACCCGGGCTTTTCTCAAGAGTTTTCTTTTATTACTTCTTCACTTTCAGTGTCTGCTATTGGATTATTTGGAATATTTATATCTTCTTGTGCCCCCTAGCTTGGCTAAAATAAAGAAGATAGCCAGTCATCACTACTGGGAGAATGTGCAGAGCTGGAAGTCTCACATAAACTGTTGGAAAGATAAAGAATGGGGTCTGTCTTGGTTACTTTTCTCTCGTTGCTGAGACAAAACACCCAACGCCCAAAATGAAGGAAGAAAAGGTTTATTTAGCTTACAGTCTGTGGAGGTTTCAGTCCATACTTGGCTGCTTCAGAGGCAGAGTGGCACATGGCAGAGGACAAACTTCATGGCGGCAGAGCACAGCAAAAACAACCAGAGCAAAAGGGAGGAATGGCTGCAAGCAACCTCTCTCCTTCCTTTACATTGTAAACAGGCTACCCCCACCCAGGGAGCATGAACCTCTCACACAATCTCCAAGCCCTCCTCTTCCACAGGCTCAGGATGTGTACAAAGTCAGCACCCTGGCTTCCTGCTGAATCACTCAGCCAAACCTCTGGACTCCCCAAGTTTGACACAATGTATCAACCATAACAGAGCCATTTTGGAAAATGGCCATAGATGTAAGGGTTACCGCAGAGATTTTAATCTTTATTTTTAATCTTGAGTTCAGTTTGAATATTACCTACTTCCCTGTCTTCCAGATCTAGATCCTGTGTTCTGTGCTGCCTATTCTGATTCCCGAAGCAGAATGTATGCTTGGATTCTAAATTTCACTGTAATGCTCAATTCTAGACTCTTCATCTAATGATTTTCATAGGTGTTAAAATTCTCTATACTTTTATATATTTTGTTCATCTTTCTTTTCTTTTTTAGACATAATAATCAGTTATTTAAAAATTGGGATGTGCTAATTTTAATAACTTAATTATTTGGTGTCTCATTTTCTCTTGCTGATTCTCTTGTTGTTACCTTTGCATTCTTTCTTTATGTTTAATAATTTGCTATTCATGTTTCAAAGAGTGTAGAAAAGAACCCCAGAAACATCTCTTTTGGTTTAGAGATATTTTCCTTTATTTATTTATTTTTTTCTTCTAAAAAATAGGATAAGTAGCTGACTACCTCCATCAGGGACTCAACTGGACCTAGCAGCATTTCAATTTTTGTAAAACTAAAACTATTTTTGTTTGTAAAAGTATAGCTTTCCTGAGCATTTCAGTTAGAGCCTGATGGTTCTTTGTCTCATTAGGTATAAAGTACTTCTGGAAAAACTCTCCAGCATTCCTCTGTCTGCATCTTCAAAATCTGGCTAGTGTTTTGAGGAGAGAGAGGCCACGGTTTGATGCAGGTCCTTTCTCCCACAGGACTTTGTTTCTGAAGCACAGTGAGATAGTGCATCATGTTATGTCAAAACCCCAATGGGCAATGGTCTAGCTACTCACTGACATATACTTTATAAAAGGAACTGGTAGGAAATGTGAGTTCAATTACTCTCAAATAAGCATTGGAATTTTCTCTTCAATTAAGATGCTCAGTTAACAGAACTAAACTAGAGAACTATTGTGCTCTGTGTCCCTGCTGCATATCATACTTCATCATAGTATACAAAGACTCTGAAAAGAACTATAGTAGAGGGATTGTTTGATTCATTAGGTGTTTTCCAGTTTCTTTTTATCTGGGAGCACTTTTTAGATGTTTTGTGTTAGCATCCTACTAAACAGATTTTGGGCAAGACTGTCAGAGGAGTGGTACTTTCTGGACTATGCAGGTCTATCTATGACTTAATATGGTTCTACAGAATGTACGCATGTAGATTTACTTATCCAAGCTTCACTCAGTTTAAAATGATCTACAAAGAAATACAAAACAAAAATGAAATGATTGAAAGAGAAATAGAGGTGTTAGGAAAATTAAATGAGGAAGAAGGCATAAAGTGTATGCTAAAATGAACAGCACAGACCTTTACATGTGGATAATAAATTTCAGTCAAGATTCTGATACTTAGAGTAGAAAAGACTGAGATCAAGTGCTTTCTGGATGTTGTTTTCATTATCATTCATTTTATAAATGCACCATTACTTGTGTTTTTAAATATCTTAATAAATTCTTTATACTTATCTAACGAGGGAGAATTTATCAATATTCCTTTTACGTAGGAGGATATTAAAACTTAAGAAAATAAATAATTAGACCAAAATGATGCAGTTATCAAATGATATTTTACTAATGTTTATTGACACCAATGTACAAGGTGGAGTACTACAAAAAAACACAGACTTTCCACATCTCTGAAGTAGATATTATGAACTCTATATTTTTATTTATTTATTTAATTTTATTTTAAAGACAGAAGAATGGAGACATATAAACCAAAATAATACAAAAACAATACAGGAAATACAAAATTATAAAGAAGATATCAGGGAATTAGCACTGGATGCTGTATTACATAATGTTATCTTCGCATTAGTTAACACAAAAACAATTAAGGAAATACCAAATTATAGAGAAGATAGTAGCGGATTAACATTGGATGCTGTATTACATGATGTTATCTTCAGATTTGTTGCTCAGTTATAAAGATGATGGCTCATTCGATTCATCAATTTTTTCCACCCTCATCTCCATTGTTCTACCACTCAATTAGACATCTCAGCTCAGATAATAACTGTACTTTTGAGTTTATTTACTCCCTCGGGCTCTCACGACCCTGCGGACTCCACTGGGCCCTGGCAATATCAGCACAGCAATGGGGTGGAGCTGGGTGGTCCGCTGGGGGCAACCCTGTCGACTCTTCGCAGCCTGGCAGCATGGCAACAGGGCAGAGCCCGGTTGTCTGCTTGGGCGAACCTGACTCGACCCGGCCTCTGGACGAATTGTACTGAGGCGAAACCTGGCAGTTCCCGAGGTAACCCTGCCAACTGGACTGGACCATTGGCCTTGAGTGCTTGTCAATGGCTCGACCATGGTGAACCTGATTTCCTGCCTATTTACTGTCTTTGAGCACAAGAGCTTTTCCACCTCCTGCCATAGCAATATGTGAACACCCACATTTGTTACAGCACAATTTGAAGCAGCCATTTCTCTTCCCAATGAGCTCTATGTTTTTAATAAGTAAGTCTCAAACACACAATTGGTTTCATCACCACAGAGTGGTTAATAATCATAATTTCTTCCTCAGTAGGGCCAGTGGAGTTACTGATGAAAATAAGTCAGGAAAAAGTGGTTTCTTCAGCCTGAAGTTCCCAATTAACCCTGCAATGTATCTTCCACCCTCTAAAATTAAGAAGGATGGACCAAGGTACAAAGCAGAAAATCTTAGGACAAGCGTGTGATTTTGTTTCTATATTACACTATCACGAAAATATTGATGGAAATGAAAACATTAGGTAAACCACTGATGGTATGTTGGCCACCATCCTTACCTTTAGTTGATGGTCTTCACTTAGTATAAAACTATTCCTGGGTTTCAGTGTTGCCAGTGAAATACAAAGTCAGTGAAGCCCTCTTTTCTCTCTTTGTTACAGGAATCTCATTTAGCTGTGGAACAGCAGCGGACAGCAAAGGACACTCTAGCGCCCCAAGGAAGCTGCTCTACCAAAATTGTCTCTGAAGCCATCAAACCTTTGACTTATAGTGCCTGGGCATGTACCCAAATGAAAAACTAAAATTAAAAAATCTCAATCTTATTGCTATTTTCTTGCCCTACACACTTTGTCTTAGTGAGTAATTTGGATATAGGAGAATTGTACCTGTTCTTGGCAAAGCTCATTCACTTTTACCCAGGTTTCTTTTAAGATAAAGAGTGTCCTCTGAAAACCTGAAGCTTAATATTCTTAATTCTTTCAGGTGAGAATTTAAAATGTGTATAGGATTTTTAAGCATATATTGATTGTACACTTGTGTTTTATTGTTCTACTAGTTCTTTTCATTGATGAAGAAGGGCAACTTCTGCCAGTAATTACTGAAGCAAATAAAATTCTAATGCCAATGGGTAGTTCCATGTGCAGCTCTAATTTTCATAAAATTAAATAGAGAGATAGTGAGGAAGAGTTAACGGGTTCTTGGAAATCTTACAAGACTATTTTGAAGTATACACGACTTTGAAGTGTAAGATCTAACTTTATTACTGATTTATGTTACATATAAACATCCATCAATCATAAAGTTACATATTGGCACACATGCAATGATACAATAACGTATACTAAATGTATCTTTTTATTCCCTTTTTAATTTTTTAAAAATGTTTTCTTCATGTGAGTTAAGTAGAGTTACCTCTTTTGTTGTAACATTGCTATTGGCCCTCCATGTATACCCCCCAAAAACAGAGAGAGCATCTCACATTTGAGTACATAGACAGCTACATTTAGCTATCCCTGTATAACTATACTAAAGTATATATACATATAGGACAATATAAGCACATATACATATATAAGGTTTGGGGCTTTTGATTATTTGATAACACAGAGGATTATTATGGACTGAATTATGCAGATACTTGAAGTCCTAACCCCAAGGTGACTACATCGGGAAATGAGGTCTTCTAGAGATAAATAAGATCAAATGAGATTAGGATGCGACCCCACCCCTAGAAATCTGCAATCATATAGAGCAGAAAAGAGTGGTTCTTTCTATCTCTCTGCCGTGCACAGTGAGCAGACATGAGTCTAGAAGCCAGGAACTAGGCCCTTGCAGGGAGTTGCACCTGTTGTAGAATTGTAGCCTCAAGAACTATGAGCAAAGAAATTTCTATTGTTTAAGCTACTTAGTCTATAACGGCCTGTTATGGCAGCCTGCACATACCAACTTTTAGACAGGAAGTATACTTCTGATGCTTTGTTTCCCTCCAACAAAAGCTCTTGGAAATCCTGTCAAATAAACTGAAGTGATCTTAATTTGTCCTTTTCAGTGACTATGAAACATACAGTGTCAATGTGCCATAATTTATTCAGTCTGCTCCTATTTATAGTAATTTCACTTGCATTCAGTTTGTTTTTTAATTCTGGAAACTCTAAGCAACGTTATGGTCGTTATCCTTGTCCTTACTTCTATACATATTGATGCTTTTTTATCATGTAAAATAAATGGCCACAGATGACTTGCTAGGTCAGAGCATATGTCAGAATAGGCAAGTAACGTAAGTCAGGTTCTGCCATCTGCGGTGTCCCTTAGCTCACCTTCCAAGACAGCAGGAAAACAAAAAGAAATGCGAAGATTGACATATAGTCCCGCTCACGGTTCTTCGTTGGAATTTGGTCAAGTGAGGCCAGAAAATGTAATTTGGCCAATTGTCAAAGAAGAGAAAAAAAAACAGATTTTGGAATCCAGCAGACATTCTCTGTTGGTGGAGGGAGGGTGTTACAGTTAATTGCTTCCCCCAAAGCCTGCAATTCCGCATTTCTTCACTGGCTGGATGTAAGTTCTCTAAGTCTTTTTAACCATAGGCATTGTGATGATTTGAAATTTATATCTCACGTTTTAAGTCTAATTTGCATTTGTTTTACCGACAAAGCAAATTTGAGCATTTTCAATGTTTGCTGGCTGCTTGAATTTTCTTCTCTGTGAGTTGCTTCTCCTTAATCTTTGCCTACACTTTGTGAAATTTTTTGTTGCCTTTTTATCAGTTGATAAGGATTTTGTTATAGTTATTAACAAGACTTGCAAATACCTTTTCCAAATCTATAGTTTTTTCTTTACTGTGTGATATCTTTTCCTGTAAAGCATACCATTTTTAACTGAAGTATTTATTTTTCTCTTGGGATTTCTGATATATCGTTTGGTTTAAAAAATTCTCCTTCACATAAATTTTGTATTTAATTTCCCACATATTTATGTTTAATTTTACAGTCCTGCTAGGATTCACATTTTTAATCTGTTGAGATTTTATTTATGTTAACAGTGGATAGTAACAGTGTTGATACAAGTAGAGAAGTGAGTCCTTAACAGTAAAACTGACTAATACAAATGAACTTTTTGTAGAATGCAGACTTATAAGATAGGGCTTCATTTTATTTTCTTCCAGATACACCACAAAGGTCAATTCTCTATGTTTTTGGTTTCTTAAAAAGATCTTAACCAGTTATAAAAATGTTCTAGCTATTTTTCTGACTGTCCTTTTGGAGTATGAGGATATGGGTTAATGAGATTGCTCTGAAAAGCCCTTTAGAGTCTGAAAGGAAATGACCATCCGCTATCACAGTGTAGAGGAGAGACCCTTACTCAGGCTCATCCAGGAGCTGATCAAATTCTGTCAAACTTATCACTTGACCTCATAGAAAAATGTAACTAGGAAAAAGTTACTGCAGACTTCAAGCCACTGTAATAGTAATTCCCCAAATCTATTTTCCTAGGAGACACAAGTGTGTATGTCTAACACATAGACACGCTTCTATCCCCGTCACTCCTTTTGCTTTTAAGTTCAGCGAGTAACTGTGACCATGGATTCTTTCCCTCCATTGTCAAAGACAAATGTCAAATCTCTTCCGTGACTTCAGTGACAGCACTCTGGATCTACATTTTCATTTCCCTTTATTCTTATAAAATCCTTTTTGCTTGGGCCTAGCAGGGCAAGTTGAATGTCTAAGATCTAAAATGTCATGAAGAAATATTCTTTTAAAAAACACATTTCCATGAACAGAAATATTCAGAACACAAGGAGAGAATAGCACATTTTAAAATACCAGAGTAAACCATGGTATTCTTTCCCCAATCGGCTGCACACGGCTTCTGTTAGATTGTATGCTAACGTCGCCCTCACACACAGAATGTCACTGACATGAAGAAATTCTAAGAAAAATTTTTACATGAAGTTTGATTTTTCTGGCAGACATTGCTAAAGCTATTCCAGTTTAGATGTTCTGAGCGCAGTCCTGAATTTCAGCACTTCTCCAGTTTCAATCACTTTCACAGGCGTTATCTTTATTTAATGATTTCACTTTGAAAGGCATATTTGTTGTCCATTTTAAGCACATTTCTTTCATTATCACTTTGTCACCCGAAAATAGTATTTTCTTGAGGGCTCATTTTTATTTAGCAAAAATGACCATAATGCCCTTTAAAAGTTGTGAAACCTTCTTTTGAATATTTTCAAATACCTAGAGCTGCAGACTGAAAAGATTTTCAGAATGATTTAACTCAGACTCATGTATCAGGCTGAAATATGTTAGAAAAAGAAGTAAAATGGTGTGTGTGGAAAGGAGCAGATTTCTTAGTTGTAAAATTTGTAATCACTTGAACAAACTATTTGACAGGAGCCTTTCCTGTAACCACTCTGTTTATTTTATGGAAAGCATTTCTGGTTTAATGAATGCTCATTGCCTAATGAAGAAAGCTGTCGTGGTTTGCCCAGCTTCGCTCTCTTTTTTGTGGTATTTAATATATGGAGAGTGGCTTGATTCAATAACCTCTCTGATCACTAATAAGTATCTTTGGATGAAGATACAATGATAAAAAAGTCATTACTCTCAATTAGATATTATAGTGACCAGTGTTCATTTGCATTCTAGAAAATTCTGAGAACCTGAGTAAAACTAAGGTCTGTCTTCCACAATGAATGAAAGTATGAATAAGCACTGGCAGTTCAGTGAGGTTTTTCTTCAGCTCCAGGAAGGCTGTTCATAGACCAACCACTCAATAGCAACTTCCTCATTGTGGTATTCGATTGCCGTGCAGTAATGTTTTCACCAATTTAGTGTTCGGAGCTACACATACTTATATCTCGTGGTTCTTATGGATGGTAGGTGGGGCTAAGCACAGTTGGCTTCTCCACTTTAGGGTCTCACAAAGATGTAATTAAGGTCTTGTCTGGGCCTGTGGCCACATCTGAGGCTTGAAAAAGGAAGGATTCATTTCCAAAACTCTTGTGGTTGTTGACAAGCTTAGTTCCTTGCAGGCTTGAAGCTCTCAGTTTCTTGCCAGCAGTTGACCAGAGGTCACCAGCAGTGACTTGTCTGCTCCTCAACATTGTCTACTCAAGATATCACAGCTGGCTTCTTTACAGACATCAGAGGACAGAGAACATCTAGCAAGACCCACTTACAGTCTTAAGTAACACAGGCACGTATACATTAAAAGTATTTCTTGTCCATCTGCAGTATTCTAGTGATTAGAATCAAGTAACAAATTCTACTCATGTGGAAGAGGGGGAAGAAATCAGACAAAGGAATAAACACAAAGAGATCATGGGCCCCATCTGACAATATGTCTGTCACACCCATCTAAAAAAAACCTGGGAATACAAATACCTGCACTCCCTAACTTACAAAACTGGGAGGAAGGTGACAGGTGAGATTGTGTATAAGAAATTCTGAAGGAGCCTTTTGAGTTCAGGAGAACAATTCTATTTTGCATAGCTACAAGTTGCCTCAGCTGAGCAATAGATGGAAGTTATACTGATCAAAAATTTTGCCACTACAGTAACAAACACAAAAGGCCCTTTTTGTGGGGAGAGGCAGTGGTGTGAGTGATCACAGGAGATAACAAGGACTGTGATCTCTATGATACCTGAGAACAAAGCTGTGAAATCCAGAAACGCACTTGTAAATAATGCCTCCTGGACACAAGGTTAGTTTGTTGAAATTCTTGAGGGCCAGGGATATAGCTCAGTGGTATAGCACCTGCCTGGCAAGTGTAAGGTCCTGAGTTCAATTCTCAATACCGCAAACAAACAAAATCAACCATTTAAATTCTTGATCACTTTACCTAAGGCTAAACCTGATCTGAATACCACATACAGGTGTTAGTTTGAATTGTGATCTCTTCAAATTTATATTTTTACTAAATATGGTCTTGTTTCTCCATGTTATTGTCTCTTGAATTGCTAATATTGGAGCTAGGCATAGTGGCTCACAGCAGTAATCCCAGCACTCGAGACGCTGAGGCAGGAGGATTGCTGCAAGTTTGAGGCCAGCCTGGGCTACAAGGTGAGCTCGAGGCCAGCCTGAACTGCATAGTGAGACCCTGTCTCAAAAAAGACAAAAAATTTAAAATTGAATTGCTAATATTTTGTATTATTTGTGTTACTTTTATTGTCTTGTTATTTTAGTTCTGTATTCTTTCATGTTTTGAGATATACCAGCTTTTTATGAAAACTTTCCTTGTCATAGAAAGTAAAAATGCCCATTCTCTTTTTGGGCTTCCCTTGGTAACTGAACAAATTTCTACTCTACTGTTAATAAGCCATGAGATTTTCATGGTGGTTGTCTTCTGCCCAGGGTGTGTGTTCTGTCTGGTCAGATGTGTTATGCATCGCAGAGAAGAAACAGTTCGTGGGAAAGCACAGCAGGCAGAAATTAGTAAAGCAGCTTCTTTCATCCCTTGTCTTCATCCTATGTAGGCTACCTGCCTTTTGGGTGGTGCCACCCAGACCCAGGGTGATGTAACCTTAACTTCAGTGTCACACTGTCAATGCCAGTATCACATCCATAATCACACCATCATGTACTCTAGATCCAGCTACCTCCACAAAAGCCCCATGTATGACCACATGAGGTTTTATGGGAACATCCCGATACAAGACATAACAGCATGAGATATGGGAAGAGCTATCACGGTCCCTATTTGCAGATGAAGAACCTGAGGCACACAGATTAAATAATTTACCCAGTGACATAGCAGGGTTCTGGCAGCAATAATATTCATGCTAT
Source organism: Dinomys branickii (assembly GCA_004027595.1). NCBI lineage: Eukaryota > Metazoa > Chordata > Mammalia > Rodentia > Dinomyidae > Dinomys > Dinomys branickii. The sequence continues at coordinate 163,256 of PVLD010000080.1, forward strand.
CACGGCCTAGTTCTGGAGCATATTCTTAACTTTTGTTGCTTCCAGACTGATCATTCATTCTTACATTTAATAAATTCTTCTCTTTTATCATTAACGTTTTAATGAAATGTCTCACAACTATTGTATTTTTAGCTCTTTTTTCATCTTTCATAGCTTCTTGTATCCATACATTTTGTTTTAACTGGATATTGAACCCAAGGCCTTCACACTGAGCTACAACCCTAGTCCTTCTTTTACGTTTTACCTTTGAGACATGGTCTGATTTAGTCACTTAGTTGTCCCAGGCTAGGCTCAAACTTGCAATCCTCCTACCTCAACCTCCCAGAGTGCTGGAATTATAGGTGTGTGTTACCACACCAAGATTTTCCTCAGTCTTTTATCATAAAACTTTTGCAGCATACGACAAAAGCAAAAGAAGTTACATGAATACCTGTATTCCCACCATCAGGATTTTTACCTTTCCACTGTACTATACTGGATGTTTGTCATAGCTCTTCCATCTTGTTTTATTTTTGCATTTCAAAGTAAGCTATTATCGTTTTAACAATAGTTTTATTTCTTTTTAAAGAGTGTTTTTCTTCAGCTACTTCCTACTTATCTACATCACGAAACATTAGATGACAATAATTAGTTGAAATAGTTGACAGTTACAATGCTGCTATTTTTTCACAGAGTGATTCATGACTTTTAAACATCAATTTACTCCCTCGCTAGGCATGTGAACCTAGGCTACAAGAATAGCATTTTGTAATCACACAATAAGGTGAGTTTTTAGTTTTTTAAAATTCATTACAGTGAAAGACACGCTGCCATTGTTCCCCTTCAAAGAACTCTTCTTTTCGAACACACTTATTCCATCTTCCTGTCCTTTTCTGAGGCAGGTAGGAAGACTTCTTTTGTGAGTATCTTTGGTTGTTCTGTCTTAGTTGCCTTGATTCAGAATGTTTACAGCGATTTCTGTCCAATGAAAAGATTATGATGTGTTTTTCATTGACCTTATTCACCAGATCTGACACCGTGTATCTTCTGACTCTTCCTCAAAGTCAAGATGACTATGAAAGGTAAATGTGTAGAGTCCGTTCGAGACATCAATGTGGCCATGACAGCACCACCGAGGACACTCACCAAAGGGACATCCAGAACTGTTTCAGACAGTGACAAGAGGATGGGAAAACGGAAAGCAGTGTTTGAGGGGGAAGGGAGTATTCTGAGGGGGATTGGTGCCTTTTATTGTATACTGATAATGAGCTTTTTGTTTTAAATTTAATGCTTTATTGTATCTTTTCATTATACCACATACATGAACAGCTCAAGGTAAGAGAAATAAAGCAGCAAATCATGGGGAGGTTTCTTGGAGAAAACTATTCCCATCTTAGAACTTTTTCAGTTTTCATTTCTAAAAGGATGTTTATGGTTAGAAACATTCCATGAAGTTGTCTGACATGGAGTAGAAGGTCTAGGTTTAGGCTGAGTAGCACTTATCCATCGGCTTTACTGATCTCTTTATTACCAATGAAATTCTCTTTTTTCCAGGTATAATTTAAGAAGTTTCTTCCTATGCTGCAAATTCCTTGAATGTGTTGTAGAAATCAAGTCAAAGTTGAGAAAGGCTGGAGTTATTCACAGCAGGCGCTTTAGAATGAAGGAAACTAAATGTGCCTCCCTGCTGAGAATTATTTTAGGACCACAAGAATCTTTTAAAAGAAAATTGAATAAGTTACTAAGCAGCAGGTCCAACCACACTTTCTTCCAGAAGATGCAAACATTGGCAGAGGTTTATTGCCTGTTGACATTCCTTGCTCATTAAAAAATGGTATATTGACATTTGCTGAATAACTTGGGTTAGAGTTCTAAACATTGTTACCAATCTTTAGTGTATTTTTGATTAAAATAAGATATTTTCTAGTAGAATGCAGAGTAAAAAAATAATAATTCTAATAATTCCAAAACTCAGAAAAGATTGCCTAAAGTTGTGGTCTGTATTAAAAATAAGAACTTAGTTCTCTGAAATAGACTGATTACTACATATATTATTTTGCTATTTTTTTCTTTTTCAAGAAAAAGATTTGTGCTTGTGTTTGTGGTTTTCAAAATAAAGAGTTGCATTCCTTCAAAGCCAAGCACCATAAATAGAATCAGAATTCTCTGAAAAGCCATGTGTTACAGTCCTGGTCTCCAAAGCAATGCTTATGGGAGCTGGTGGAACATTGCAATATGGAGCCTTGCTTATGGGAAGTGCTTGGGTCATAGAGGTTTGCCCTTTGGGGGATTTGGGGGTCCTGATCTCTTCTTCCTCACTTTCTGACACTGATGGGGGCAGTTCACTGTCACGTACTAGCTACCATGTGCTGTCTTTGCAGGAGTACAAATAATTGGAGCTACCTGATATTGAACTGGAACCTCAGAACCATGAAGCAAACTAAACCTTTTTAATTTATAAGTCAGTTGTCTAGGAATTTTGTTACAGTAACACAAAGCTGACTGATAAGTGATTTGGTGATGTAATGAGCAAGACGATAATATTTATTAAATAGCTTTAAACTTCATTAATGAGTAATGTAGGAATTGATTTCTCCAGCACCTATGCTAATCAAGTCAAATGGACAATAAATAAATTAACATTGGAAGGGGGAGAATTTCATTCTGACTCAAGAGATCATTGTGGTCTTCAAGGTGACTCATATAAATTGTGTGAAACTTGAAGAAAACCGTAAGACCATATGGTCCAATGACATCAGTTTATAGATGTAAGGATGGCATACACACCTGAGGTGAATGTACAGGTGATGGTAAAGCTGGCACTCAGCCCTCAGCTCTATAGTGGGTGGAACTCTGTGCTGTGTACTCTATACCTTTATGTTATTTCTTTTTGTACACACACACACACACACACACACACACACACGCACATACAGAAATTCAACATAATATATGAAAACCAAATCATATATATATATATATATATATATAATTTTTCATTTATTATTTCTCTTTGTTATTTCTATCTTTAAGGATTTCCCAAGCAAAAGTGAAGGGTCTTGCCTGAGGCATTACATAGGCTGTGGGGAAGAGTTCTTTATTGTAAATGGGGCTCCTTATTCTTTTGATGTAAACTTTAATCTCCTTACTTTCAAAATAAGTGAGCTATTTCCTGGGGCAAAGGGAATAGATACTTGGTTTAAGGAGATCCATTCCTCTTAAAGTGGAGATGGCACAAAGCAGACTAGAAGCAAGAGGTACATAAATCTGTGTAACTTTTAGGGAGGAAATTTAGCCTGTAAATTTTTGAACATTTTGACTTATTCATATTTACATATTACAACATATATTCCCAAACAAAATTATTTATAATATGAAAAGTGAAAATTGACATGTCTAATTAGTATATTATAATTTTAAACAAAAAAGTATAAAAATATATTTCACCAATTTTTAAAAATGTTATGAGTAAAGGAAATTTCCTACAGCTTAAATACTCCAAAGGGACTATCTTAAAAAGTTTTCCTATTTTGTACTTCCCACATTCTCAAATAGAGTGTTGTAAATGATACTCATCCATATAGTTCTTTATGGATGAAGTTATAAGGTTGTGGCATCTTATACTATTCTTGTACATTCTCCAAATGTCTGTTTTGGGTTAAGTTCACCATGTTATAATGGAACTAGAATGATGACTTCTCAGGTGCAACCATGCTTGTCTAAATCAAGACAAGTCCGGATCTTCTTTCATTTTGGCAATTTGCAGAACTACCACAAATTATAGAACTGAATTCTAAACTGCCAAAAAGATTATTGGCTCAAGTGAAGGCCATTTTATTCACTTAATTTTTCCTGGGAAAATTTTTAATTTTTCATGGGAGTACTCCTTAATATTTTGAAAACCTCCATCATTTGTTATTGCAGAAGTTGGTCTGTGGACCAGAGACTGTTAAAAATATACTCTATAAAATAAAGCAAAGAGTTGGTTTTTGTTCTCAGTTGTTTCTATGGCATTAAATCCCTGGAGACAAAGCTAACACTATAAGCAATTTTAAAGACATTGCTTCAAAGAACAGCTCCACACTATTATTGATAAACTGATATATTATTATTATTAAATCCATTTGCATTCAGTCTTCAAACTTAACAGTTCTTTCAGAAAAATTGGAAAAGGCTTTGAAAATAATGCATTTTGTCCATCAACTACCTTCATCTGTCAGTTAAATACTGATTTTTTTTCACAGAAAAAAGTTTTACCACTGTTTTCAGCATGCTGTCAAGGATGTCTTTATCATCATGTGAGGAATCATCTCTGCAATTTCCTCCTCCCTGATAAGATAATATATTGACCTTCCTTATTTAGGCAGAATAAAGTAGGCTATGATGCCACTACCCACCTCCTACATAGAATCTCACTTTCTATCAGGAAAGACACAATAGAACCTTTGAGAATCAAAATCATTTCTATGCCATTTCCTTGGTGTTTCTTTCGGGTAGAGTTTGGGAAATAATCCAGGTTGATGATTAACTAACACCTAAACATTTGTAAATCTCCTCTCACAATCAACCCATTTAGTTGTCCTACTCACTGGTGAAAGAGAAAGGAGAAAATCAGAAATATATCTGCAACCTCAGAGACAGAATGTGTTCAACAGAGATGCCCAGAAAATGTGGCAGTTCCAATGTGCCTCTTGTATGAATGCTCTGTATGTAAGAAAAACAGAAATACATACACAGACATAGATTACAGAATAGCAAGGGCCAGGGATATAGCTCAGCAGAACAAGTGCCTGCCTGGGTAAGCTCAAGGTGCTGAATTCGATTCCTGGCACACACACACAAAAAAGATTATTGAGTGGCCTAAAACCCTACCTTTTGGAAGCATGCTTTTGTTCTCTTGTGAGTGCTTTCCTGCTAAAATGGTTAAAAGTATGTTTTTTTTCTAATTTAGTTTTTCAAAAAACAAGAATTAGAGCTCACTCACACATTTAGTAAGATAAAAGATAAAAGATCTGTAAAAAAAAGTATTCACTTATTTTAGGTTAAAGAACTTAATCAGAATGATGGCTGAGATAGAAATAGAATCAATGCCTGTAGGCAAAGGTACAGTATCCATGACTAGCACTCTTTTCAAATTAGTAACAATCCTATTTTATTAGTCAGCTTTCCACCACTGTGATCAAATACATGAGACAGGCAATTCAAAAGAAGGAAAGGTTTCTTTCAGTTCACAGTTTTGGAGGTTTTGCTCCATGGTCACTTGGTCCACTTGCTTTTAGGTCTGTGGCAAGGTAGTATCATGGCAGAAGCTGCTCAGCTCATGGCAGCCTGGAGCACAAACAGAATGACCTTGTGTCCACTGGGTCCCACCTCCTAAGTTCCTACCAGTTCCCAATAGCCAATTGAGTGATTACGCCACTCCTGAATTAATTCATTCATGAAGTCAGAGACTCCATGTTCCAGTCACTTCCCAATATCCCCAGGACACTGCTGTCATGGGGTCCAAGCTGTCAGTAAATAAGCTTTTGAGGGACATTTAAAATCTAAACCATAACATTACTGATGCCATTAAAAATGCTTTAGTCATTATAAATTAAACTTTCAAGCAATTATTATTGTAACTAAAACCAGAAAATTCATTGCTATGAAATTATGCTCAAGAAATATTAGTGGAGCCTCCATGTCTATTGCCCATCTATCTATTTAATTATTTCATTCATCATAAAAAACTATTGTTGATGTCAGGCATTATCCTAAGCACCAAGCATATACCACCAAAGAGCTGATATTCACTTAAAAGAGTTCAGATTAGCAAAACATATCTACAAACATGACACACACGGTATAGTATTTTAATAATATTTTCAAGTATATTCAACTTAGGAACAGAGGCAAAAATAGGAATGATACATGCTACTAGAAAGAAGAAAGTTCAGAAAAGAGTTCAGGGAAGACAGTAAAGCAGCTAGCAATGACAAAATTATTATCAAATGATATGATTACTCTTACCTTGAATTCTCACCACCAAATGTATGAGTTGAGCATTCCTGTAGTATTGAAAAGTCAAATAAGTCACTTGAATCTCCTTAGTAACAGGCAGTAGTGCCAGATTCTGAACCTGAGCCACTGTAGCTCCAAACCCCAATGCTTTCTCCTACACACACAGCTCATCCCGACCCTCCTTGTCCGTAGGCCTGCTCTATGGACTTCTCTGAGCCGCATTCCTAAGAGAAATCACTGTTATTCAAGGGACCTCTTCCTTGTTTGGACATTCATTCAATTTAGATGCAATGAGCTATAAAATCTTAGAGCCGGAAGGGCCGTTTGAAGCCATCTCATTCAACAACCAACAGAAAACAAAGAAAATGGTGTCCAAACAGTGAACAAAAAGGTGCCAAAGAAGTGACTTGAGCAAGGTCATAAAGCTAGTTAGAGATAGAAGGTTCCAGAACCATGGAGTCCATGCTCCTTGCCTGATGTCTAAGCTGACCCACCTTATGTGTGTGTATATATAACAATATTTGGCTCCTTCTGTATTTATTTTTTATTTTAAAAATAAAAGAATGAAAACATATTAACAAACAGACATTCACTTACAAAACAGCACAAGAATAATATAAGCAATACTGAATTACAGACAAGGTGACAGGAAATTAACTATGGTTGCTGTATTACATATTGATAACTTCAAAGTGGTTACTTAGGAAAACAAGTATAGACATGCAAGACTGATCAAATAATGAATCATTAACTGTTCCTTTCAATAAAGTGATATAAGGCAGTAGTACAACTAAGTTAACTATCCTGTATATACGTATATACATAGTTTTCCAAAGCTGATACATCTTTGAGCAGCCATAATTTCCACTGCCTGTTTCTTGTGGATACTACGTTTGAGAGGAACTAGCTTTTTTTTCTGCTCTAAATTATATTCTATGAGCACAGGTGTGGAGCTTAGCAGACAGAAAATACAAAGCAATAGCAAAGAGAAATATCTGTTCAACATAAAAAATATAAAGGGCCTTGGCCACAATAAACAGAACATCCAAGTTGGAGCCCCAAATTGTCTAAGTCACAGGCATTTTTAGAGAAGGAACAGTGAAGTCTTTATTTTAGAAGGGCCTGTACTGCAACATAGCAGGGTCAGGACACAAGAGAGACCCTTCTGAAGAGTAAAACCCCAAGGCCAGGGATGTAGCTCAGGGGCACAGCGAAGTCAATTCCTGGTACCAAAAAAAAGAAAAAAAAAAAGACTAAAATCCCCAAAGTGCCCAAAGAGCGCTGCATGTGTGGCAGCCTCAGGCCTGTTTCCCTGTGCTGTGGAGAGGGGCTGCAAGCTTGCTGTGCACAGATAAGGAGCCCAGATCCTCCCCTTCCTGACCGTGGCCACTCCAGAGGGCCCCTCTGTTCTTTAAAATGGCAACAGTGTCCAGTATCATCTGAGGAGGCGGGAGTGGCAAGGCCACCAGTGACCAAACTTCCTCTAGCTGGGCTCCTTTCCTTAATGGTTCTACCACCTTTCAACAGTGTCACAGCCTAGAGAACAGACTTCAACACATGGGACTTGGGGGAACATTCCAGATTCAACAATACTCTGCACCCTGATGGGATATGGGATCAAGGAAAATGGAAACACAAGGGCAAGCTGGTCTTAGAAGTTGCTACATGTGGCCTCAAACTGAGTGTGGGGCCCCAGAGAAAGAGGGAGCAGCAGGAAGCATAGCAAAGGTGCATTAATAGTTTGTTCAGGTTGACCAGGGAGCACCACCAGTTCAGCTAATCACTTATAATATGGGAATTTGAATTTTCTGTGTTTGGCTTTGTTATAGGTAATTAAAGGGGGCATCCTTGAGTTCAAATCTTAGCTATATGAGGAGGGATGATTTCTTTCATTAAATCCTTGTCTAGGACACAATATAACTTTGTTCTTTTATTTTGGGTCCTTCACATGAGAGATACTGTGATTTTTAATGCAACTGACTTACTGCACTTAGCATTATGGCTCAAGATCCATCAGTTTCCTACTAATGACTCAAATTTATCCTCCTTTCTGGCTGAGTAGTACTCCACTTAATATATATACCACATTTTCTTTGTGCATTCATCTATAGAGGGTCATATGGGATGTTTCCATGATTTAGCTATTGCGAATTGTACTGCTATAAATGTTCTTAGTAGCATTTTAGTTCTTCTGGGAAGATAACCAGGAAAGGTATAGCTTGGTCAAAAGAAATTTCTGATTTTAATCTTTTGGAATATCTCCATAATGATTTCTTGTGTGTGTGTGTGTGTGTGTGTGTGCATGCGCGTGCGCACGTGTGTGTTGCAGGAATCGAACTCAGGATTTCACTATTACCTGGAAGATTCTATGCTGCTGAGCTACATCCATGCCCACCATAATGATTTCAAAAGCAGTTGTACTAGTTTACATTTCCACCAAGAAAGTAGCATTCCTTCTTCCCCACAGCCTTGCTGGCCTTTGTGGTTTGTTTTGTCCTTGATAATAATTATTCTTTCTGGAGCAAAGTGAGACATAAGTGCTACTTTTATTTACATTTCTGTAATGGCTAGAGATTGTGAATACTTTTCCAAAGAAAACCCTTTACAGAATAAAACACTTTTTATTGACCATTTGTATTTCTTCTTCTGTGAAGTATCTATTCATTTCAATTACCTAATTTTATATTGTGCCTTTTTATTGGCAGTCTAATTTTTTTGAGTTTTTTATATGTTCAATAGTTTAGTCCTTCACCTGAGGAGTCACTGATAAAAATACTTTCCCATTCTGTGGGTTGTCTCTTCACTCTGCTGTTTGTTTTCTTTGCTGTGAAGAAGCTTTTTAATTCAATATAATCTCATTTGGTGATTCTTGGAATGATTTCTTGTGCAATTGGATTGCTTTCCGGAAGTTTTGCCTATACCTAAGTCTTCAAAAGTTTCAGCAGTTTTTCTTCCAGAAGATTCAGTGTTTCTGTTTTAATATTAAGATCTTTGATGCATTTTGATGTGATTTTAGTACAGGGTGAGAAATACGCATCAAGATCCGTTGTGCTGCCTGTGTTCTTATACAGAACTTATTAAATGGAGTATCTTTCCTCCAGTGTACGTTATTGGCCTCTTTGCTGAAACTCAGCAGGCTGAAGGTGTCTGGAGTTGTTCTCTCTATGCTCTATTCCGTTCCATTGACCTACATGTCTTTTTTTTTTCCTGCCAGTAGCATGCTGTTTTTATCAGAGCAGCTTTGCAGTATTAGCTTTGTACCATATTCTGAAGTCTGGGCTTATAACGCCTCCTGCCTTGCTTTGTTGCATTTGCTGTTCTGGACTCTCCTTATCCCAAAGTTGAGGTCAAAGAAGGTGTGGCTGATAAGGACACTGGTGTCATTAAAAAGAGGCCAAGTACTTTGTACAGAGGCAAGAAGAAGAGGGCATCTCGGGAGTCTGATCACCTGGTAGAATCATGGGTGCCAAAGCATCAACCTTTTGTATCTAGAAAAGTGTCCTTGGGATGCGTACCTGAGCAGAGCCTGCTACAGATTTTGTTTCCCCAGGGTTCGTGCCTATCCAGTGAAGCATGCAGCACCCACTGCAGCTCCTCTCCAAGAGGCTCTGGATACTGCTTTTTCTGACACCAGAACTTGGTATCCTCCACATAATGCTGGTTTTAGTGGCAAGAAGAATATAAGAATTGTCAGGTCAGTGAGGCTTTCACCAAGATTTCAGAGGAAGGCCTGGGAGGTTAGGCAAGGAGCCCCTGAGAGGTCAGTGCAGGAAGTCGTGAGAATGAAGAACGAAGTGCAGCGGAGACTTGAAGAAGTCAGAGATGCCAGGAATGCAGAATGTCGACCAAAGAAGCTGTAGGCTGTTAGTGGAACCAGCCCAAGAGAGAGGAATTGTGGACTGCAACTGGCAAGGCCCAAGGGCTGGGGATGCCCCTGCCATTTGGAATTCACATGTTATCACCATGTACCCCAGATGCTGGACATGGAGCTATAGGACGTAATGTTTGCCCTGCTGGTATTCTGTCTTACTTTGGTCCAATACTTTTCTATTTCTCTATTTCTCCTTTCTGGAAAAGGAAAATTTATCCTGTGCCATTGGGATTATGTAACTTGATTTTTGTTCGTATAGAGGTTCACAGATAAACGTTTACCTAGAGTCTCAGAAGAGACTTAAGAGTTGGACTTGGAAAAATATTGGAACTATTGAGGTTTTTGAAGAAGGCTTTTCGTAAGTGGAAATGTTGTATTGCATTGGCTGGAATTACAAACTTGCTGTTTCCATCGGGAGATGAGCTGTGGTTTAAGGGTACCACACCTAATCTCTACCTGCTGTTGTCTGTATTTGGATATTAGGTGTAGATTAGGTTTAGTTTAAGGCTTGGGAGGAAATTTAAGAACAGGTGGATCCTGACCATTCATCCTGACATATTAACTCCATTAGATTAAGAAATGTCTATGAGATGAAACTTTTGAGCAGGGTGAGGGTACGTGGAGCATGCTCCAGGGTGTGTAGCCTTGGGTATGTTCTGTATATATTCTCCTGTCCTCTCCGAGGCTGTGACTCTGCTCTCTGGCTACCGTGAATTAAGGAACTTTTCCAGCACACCCTTCAAGCAGGATGTTTCTGTCTTGGAGCTAAATGATTATGCACTGAATTCCCTCAAACTGAGAGCTAAATGAAATCTTTCCTCTTTTAAATTACATCCAGTAATGGGAAAGCTAACTAATACAGTTCCAAAACTCTAGAACTCAGCTCAAAAATGTTAGCAATAACAATGGTAACAGTAATAATGATGATGATCAATCTTAATAAGATAACGCTTTGAACAATGTAGACTTAAAAAGTGACTTTTTTTCAGGATCTGATCAGTTAGGTGCAGACTTCTGTCTCCTGACAATGTCCTCCCATTCTGTGTACCAGGGGTCCGCTCAGAAAATGCTACATACGTTCAGTAAGCTATGAGCTTTCTCATCTTATTTCTCACCTCTTAGGGCAACACTAGGGCTTTATTCTCTGCCTGTCTGACTCAAACTTACCTTCAGGGCTCAGGCCTCATTTCCTGAAAATATTCCCTTTACCTTTTTAATCATAATAAATAACCCTCTGCCGCTTGCTAACATAATATTTTTACACGGATCTAAAATGGTATTTGAAAATGTTCAGTAATCACAAATTAGAGGTCCTCTTTGTAAGGCAGTTATATAAGTATGTGGCGCAACCAGGTGTGACAGCGGTGTGGTAGATGCTAGGCCCTCTGGAGAGTGTGGACCCAGCCGGAAGGCATTTTCAATTGCTTTAAAATCAACACAATGTGCTTAGTCAAAGAAATCTCCAGAGGGATTCAAACTGTGGGCTGTAACCACAGTGTCAGCTCAACATGTTTCTCACTTCGTGGTAGATGAGGAACCTCTAAATCTATACATTGTGTCCTCTTTTCACAGGTTCCCTCAAGGTCAGAAACAAGATCTGTCCTTGTTCCCATTGCTAGACAGGGAAGGCAGTCCGACCTCAGATCTGTGCTAGAAGTCAGCTGCAGGGCAAGGGTTCAAATACTTAACGCGCACAGGCACTTTCGGACACAGCTGTTTCTGAGGGCTAACGCAGGACTGGCTTCTCACTGTGCGCGCTAGGCCCAGGTCCTTCCTGGCCTGAGTTTCAACTTCTCAGGGGATCTGCAGCCCACTCCCAGTCCGTAGCTGTGTCTCTTAGCCCGGTACTGTGGGAAGGTAACACTAGAATCCCTAAAATGAAGGTTTTTAGTTTCTCTGAGTCCCAGATCTTCCGGGACTCAGACATGACAGACACGTGTTTGAATCCCGCTCTAACTCTTGTCTGCTGTGTGGGAAGTGTCCCTCTGAACAAACCCCTGTGCTGTCTCTGCAGTTTGTAAAGGCCCTGGGCTGCCCTGCTGTTTCCGCCTCCATCTCCCACGCCTCTGTGCTTACCTTCCTCTGGAGAGCCGAGATCCCCGCCCCGCAGTCCCAAGAGTCCAGGGAATAGTCTGTTTCTTTTCTCAGATTATGTATCATGGCTCTATAGCTTTTAATTTTTTCTATCTGTTCCTTCTTGACTACTGGGATCTGCTTTTCTTCTTTTCTTCGGCAAATTGTTATGTTTTACTGTCCTAGAAATTTAGAATCTTCAAAACCCATCTATCTTCTCTTCTGTTTTCATTATTATTGTCACATATTCACTTCTATATTTATTTAATACTTGACAAGGCATCGTGTGCAGATCCAATCATTTCGTATTACCACGCATATGTCACTATTTCCAATAATTTTGATTCTCTCTGCAGTTCAATTTTTATGTATGCAGGGCCCGAAGAAATCGCGTAATTTTTGTAGTCAGATTTGCTGATGAATCCTACAAACTTTTGTCTAAAAATGTCCTTGTGTCTTCATTGTGGTGGGAGAGATTTTGTTTGTTTGTTTTTGTTTTGAGTCAAAGTCTTGCTACCACACTGTCTGGGCTACTTTTGAACTCCTAGAGTAATCTGATCCTCCTTCTTCTATTTCCTGAGTAGCTGTGATTACAGTGACAGGATGCTCTGCCTAGCTGTAGAATAGTTTTTATCCCGTTTACAGTTCTAGTCAGACACATTTCCTTGGAGTGCAATTAAAATATGATTTCATTGTTTTCCAGCCTTCAGTCATTTTTATTGAGAAGTCATCTGGTAATCTCACTGTCACTTTTTGGATGATTATGCATTTTTTTCCTCTGGATGCTTTTCAGAATGTACCTTTGTCTTTGGCTTTTAATTGTTCCACGGTGATGTTTATATATGTGGTTTTCTTTTTATTGATTCTGTTTAGCCTACCTGTTTCTTGAAATTGTGAAGTATCTTTTATCAATTTTGATAAATTCTCAAGTTACCCCTTTCTACACTCCTTTTCATGAATCTGTAGTTTTAAAATTCAGCTTTCTTTTTTTGCTAATTCTATGCTTTCCAGTGCTAGTGTAATTATTTATAGATTTTTTTCTTTCATCTGTTTTGGCTGTTTTAATCGTGTATTTTTTTATCATGGTAAAAATAGTTACATTAAAATCTTTGGTAACTTCAATATTAATATCATTTGTGGGTCTATTGCTACTGTTGGTTTTTTCTTTGATTATCACTCAGTTTTAGCACTTATTTCCTTTTTCTTTTTTCTTCTTTTCTTTGTATTTCTTGCTCATTTATTTTTATATTGAGGATTGAATCTAGAGTTTCTCTACCAAGCTATAAATATATCCCCAGACTTTAAGACAAAGCTTCACTGAGTTGCTAAATTACCTAAGTGGGGTTTGAACTCAAAATCCTCCTGCCTCAGCCTTGCAGAGTGCTAAGATCACAGGTATGTATGTCATGTCCAGCTGCCTTTTCATATTTTTATATTTTTGATTGTTCTTTAACATTTTACACAAAACAACTATGAAGAACTCATATGATTTAAATTCCCAACAGAATGAAGTTTTCCACTATGTAGTATTTTAACAATGAGCTATACAGTGAGAGTAAAGAGGTCCTTTTAATCTTATCAAGGATTTAGCTGTGTGAGGCCCGATTGGCTCTTTGTTTGTTTATCTATACAATAAACTGCAAAACTAATCTGCATCATCCTTCTTTTGCTGAACCAGCAGGTTCCTCTGTTTATCTCAGGACATGGTAGCCCCAAGCTTTGCTTGTGAGGGTGATGAGTCTTGCTCTCCTTAGACACGAAACCCTGCAGGGAATCCCTGCCTGCATTTTCAGTGTTTGTAGGCCAACTCTGCAGCATCCTACTCCTTGAAGGTAAACTCTGGCAGCTATAAAGAGGGAAACTAGCTGTATGCTTGTGGCAGATCCCATGTCTCTGGCTCCTCTTTAATTTCGAAGCCCTACATGACAGCACATTTGAGTCTCTCTTACAGCAGTGATGCCATAAGTGGCCAGCATCCTGTAGAGCCCTACCACTTATCAAATATGCCATTACCTTGCATTTGAGGTTCCTCCAGTTTATGAGGTTCCTCCAGTTTATCACGTTAGATCTGCATAACCGATTTCCTGGTTTTCCTTCCCCACAAAGCCGTCAAACCTTTTATAGTAGTACCTAGAATTTATTTAAGCTGTCACTAAATGCAAATGCAGCAATCATTGCTTTGTCTTGCATAGTTTCCTGTTTCTCTGGAGCTGTGGTTGGTCCATCCCTCATCCTGCTCTAATATTTTGAGACATAGCATTCTAGCATTCCCTAATTCCAATGGAAGCTTGGTCACTGTCTCCCTGTTATAAGCTATTTAGAAGCAGAAGTCTCAGTAGATGGTAACATCATTTTCATATTTGTTTTAAATCCTGTATCACTTACAGTCTGGCTATTTAATCATATTCAAAACAATATAAATTGTTTTGTTGCTTAATGATCTCATGTCCTGAAGACTGACAAACTTGGAAACACTGCTTTCTATCTTGTATAAACCTATCGTAATACTGCACATGCATAATTAAAAGCCAATTTGAAACATCTGATAGTTGAAAAAGCTAGTCTATGAGACATGATAAATATTCATCGTAATCATAATTCTTCCAGCTTTATCCTTGTAAATCCTCGTCTAGTCCATATATCCAATTATCTATTCATATGTATACCATCTCTCTCTGGCCACCTGCAAGTGGTCTTTATGAGACTCTCTTCAAGCCCTAATGGAGTAAGCATATATGAAAGACATCTACGGCTTTGGTAAATCTGCTTACAAAAAAAAGTGCTCTTTGCATTGTTTCTTATCCTTTAAGTGTGAAATCCTTCTGAGAGTTTAGGACAATGAAAGGTTTATTTCTCATGACAAACTTGCATGCTTTTTCTTTTCAATTAAGCAAAAAGAATTCTCTAATCCCTGAATCCATATTCTTTGCCCTGACTGCTACGAAAATTAAGAGCTGGGATTTTTGCTTGTTTAGTGATTGGAGTTGTCTTCAGTCAGTATATACACAATAAATGTGACAAATAGGTATATGTGTGTGTGTGCATGTGTGTGTATGAGTGTTTGTAGAGTGGGTGAGGTGTTAAGTGGGATTCTTTTATTTTTTACTCTATCCTTTCTATTTGCTATGTGTTAATTATGCTGGTGTCATCATATTTGTGTACGTGTCATGAATTTAGAAAATGGGTGAGAATGTAAGACTAAAATGATGGCCAGGGTGCCAGAGACTCACGAACCTTGGCAAGAGTAGGCTGCTGATTGCCAGGCAGACCAGGTTCATATCACTCATTCAACATTTGTGAAATATTGAGTCATTAAGACAAGCAAAGGCAAACCACACAAAGTCCTGAGGCTCTTTTTTCCTCCTGTTCGTTTTCACTGACTTGCATTTCTGATTTGTAAAAATGTCTGAATATGTTTCCATGGTACAAGATCGTTTTTGCATAAATTTTATAAAAGAAAAGGAAAATTTACAAAGCTTTTTCAATGTTTGCCACATAAACTGTGAAGAATCTTAAAGCGTCTAAAAAATCAAGTGAACTTTTAAAGTGTTAACTATGACAATAAGAGAGAATGAGAAATGTCCACCAGAGGATTTTAGGAATAAGAGTTCGAAGTACAGATGACATCATAGGTTATAATATCTGTGAAATTAGCAGATTAGGAGGAAACTGTTAACACTTTACTCTGGATAATCTGAAATTTTTTCTTTGAAATCTATAGTCAGCATTGGCACCCTAATCCTATACCAACATCAATTTGAGTTCATTTTTCAGATGATAAAAATGATCTGCCCCCAAATAATCCAGATTGTCAATTCTACTCCGGTATGCTACCTCAGTAGAAGACAATGTGGTGTAGAAGGTCATTTCCAAATAACTACAACAGTCTGTATTCATTCTTTGGAGTTTATTTGTAAAGGCTGTAGTTCGGAAGACATTTAAGTTCATGAGATCACAGTTTGTAAGCTTGTACTCTGGTCACCTGTAAGTTTGTCACATGAAGAGAATTATAGGCTTACTGAGGGCCAATTCTGGGGCAAGTGGGATAAAAATGGTCTTTAGGGTCAGTAATTATCTCTCTTGTAATGTTTCATGGGTCCTCTACTTTCTAGCAGGACCACATGAATTTACTTTAAGACAGTTATCACAGTGATTTTTATAAACAAAAACTTTATTTCAAATATATTTTACAGTTTGTGTATAATTAAGATTGCTTTCCAGATGTTGAACTTTAATGATAAATTGAATAGGCAAAGTACAAAACAGTGGGGGTTTTTTTCTTGTTTTTTTGTTTTGTTTTGTTTTATTTAGGTCTACTGAATTCCTTTATTCTGGTAACTTGTTTTACTTTTTTTCTTTTTAAATTGAATCAGCAGAGATATCAATGATGACATAAATTTTATCCCTTTGGTTATATTTTGAATAGTTAGAAAGAGCCATTCCATCCCTTTTGGCCCATCTGGGCCAGACTAATTGAAAAATGATATTGTGATGCGTGGAACTAGTTCATTCTTTGTGGTAAAGACAGTTAGCTAAGCAAATGGGTAGAATTGGTAAAACTGTAGGACAGATATTTAGCCTGCTCAAGTAAACATTACTATTTTAAAGAACTTCTAGCAATACTATTGCACTAACTTTACATACTAATTCCAATGCTTACTTATAAAAGAGATCTTTGCTAGCTATTAGATTGTTTGGGAATCCCAAGAAATTAAGGTGGATTTTTTTTTTTTTCTAAATAATCCATAATTCAGAAATTGAACTGATTCAGGCTTAACTTTACCTTCATTATTTTAACTAAAGTTTTGGTAATGTGAAGTTATAGAGACAACTTCTCAGTGTTTAATTATGGTGAGAAAGAATGTTTGATTTTTTTTTAAACACATAGGTGAACTTGAAACAAATAAAGTTGAAAAAATTGGGATTTTTGAAAAGAAAGTTCTTTTTCACTATTGCCAGTACTTTTTGGCTGCATAAGGAATTGACAGTCAGGAAGCAATGATTATGTGTTAGTCCCGAATATGCTGTGAGGGACTAAAAATCTGAAAGATGAAGAAATGAGTATTTCTGAGCTGATGCACTGCAGGACAAAATGAAGTCAACTCTACTTGGTGACAGGATTTACACCTTGACATAGTTTTCTTAAACAAGGTTCTGCTCTGATAAAGCTGTCTCCGGAAGTGTCTGGGTGGGACCGGAAATGACGCGGCTGGGTGGCCTACGGAGATGGAGCAGAATGTTTATTTCCCAACTCCCACAATGGATAGTTTTCCTTTCAAAAGAACTGCAATTTGTTTTGCAAATATTAAGTGGGTGGTAGTTTTATGTCTCTGCTGTATTTTCAGTGTCCCAGCTTCTTGTAGACTCCCGCTTTGTCACGATGTGAGACATAAAGAAGTAGCGGAGCAGGAGGCGAGGGAGGTGGCAGTAGACGCAGTGCCCCCAACAACTAGGCTCCAAGAGAGGTGGGAGCTGTTTATAGTTTCGTACCATTGCCTGCTTTCTGACCCTCGGTCTCAAGGTGCTCACAGAGGTCCAAGGACACGGCAAAGGTATGGCAGGCAGTAGGAGATGCACAATTTGATATGGAAAAATAAGGGGGTGGGCAGAGAGGAAAACAGACCCAGCTCTTGGTTGTTTTGAGATATTTAGCAGATGCAGAGGAACTGTTTGGAGTCTTTAAATAGCAAAAGCCTCCTTTTTATCCCCAGAAGTTCTGATTCACTGTATCTAGCACTGGGCTCCGGAATCTACATATTAAACAGTCCGGTCTGAATTCCACTGGCCAGACTTTGTAAAGTATTTGTAGTAGGAAATATAATGGGCAAACTGTTAGTGGGATATACCCATGTTATATACTTTATATTGACCTGGTGTTATCAGATGTTTATATCAGTTGATTAAAACACATTGAGTGTCACCAGATCCAGTGTCTTGACAATTATCACAAAAAAATCCTGGCCAAACACCCACACACATACCCACCCACCTGACCAACCAAAAACTCTCACAGGACTATCAAGAAAGAAGTACATAGGATGGTAGGTAAGACAAGCAAAAATGGCCATTGGAAGAAATAGAGACTTCTTATTTCTATCATTTAAAAAGTTGAAGACATAACCCAGAGGCTCATATCAGAGCATTAAACAATTCAGATATATCCATTACTCAGATGTGGAGATAATTTATTTAATTTGAAACTGACATTTTACTATATGAACAAAGGAGGCAACATAATACTAAAGGGTAGAATTCATATTCCATACCCAAGGTGAGTAGCCAGCCCGGGAAACACTATCAGAGCTTCAGGCTTGAGGTTTTCACGTGTATTAGAGTTGATTACACAAGAGAGGGACCATATCTTTTGACATTAGAGGGAAGCTGGATGGCTGTCACAGAGGAGTCATCGTGAGTTCTGACTGACCTGGCCATGTCCACGCTGAAGATACAACCCTTAGTTCCCCTGTCCAAAGTCAACTTCGATATCAAAAACAAGAGTGGATTATTTTTCATATTTTTGTTCTTTTCATATTAAAACTAAATGGCTACAGTTTTGTAAGAAGAATTGTGAAAAGAAACACAGTAGAATAGATAAAGAACACATTTTCTGTTTTTATTGGTGCCTTGCATGGCAGTAATACTGAAAAAAGAATGAAAAAAAATAAAAAACAAAAACAAAAAACAAAAAAAAAAACAAAAAAACAACAGGTTGGCGGCAACCCACATCTTAGTTTTTTAAGAGTACATAAACTCCTGTTTTATTTTTATTGTGGCATGGATGATAACATAAAACCGAAAACATGAAAATAGACAACTTATATTACACTATGTGTTATGAACAAAATATAAATCTATAACTCTATGTTATATTTACATAATTATTTATTTTATTAAATTTCAAGTGAGATGGTAGGTTGCACATACTTTGTTTTAAGCTCCAGGCGTTTGATTGTCTCTTTTCTATTTTTTTTTTTTAATTTTTACTTGTAAAATCCAAAATGTCAGAAAAACTAAGAGCTTTAGAGCCAGTGGAGCTATATAAATACTGTTTTAGTGAACCAGTGACAGAAACACTGGAAAGGACAGGAATTGATCAGTAGGAAACTCAACACATCACCTTCAACCTGGTAAATGGATAGTTACAGGAAACTTTAAAATTAAATACTGTATAAGCCTGGCTAAACAAACACCTATGCCCTACAAGACAAAGAGATATCTGAACCACTTTCAGTGGGCTTCATATTTTTCCTTGCAGACCCCGTAAGTTTTATTTTACTATTAACTTGATAGACAAGTATTTTATAAACCTGTTTGTAAATATACAGTTGTTTATTACAATTCAATAATTTACCCTTGAGAATGAATGGAAGTATACTTATTTTTGATGTTTTAAGTGTAATATAAGAGGTTTCTTCTGAGAATAGTAACAGCTTCTGGATTAAGAAAATATCTAAAATGGGACCATGAAATAAAGATAATTTTCTTTAAATGAATTCAGGTAAAATTCTACTCCAGAAATCATATCTAGGAAACAGAATAACCAAAGAACATTTTAAATATTTGTTCCTTATAGACAGATTTGGTTTCGACAATGACTATGTACCTCAGGACGGATCTGACAGCATGGTAACCCTTAACCATAGATGCCAACTGAACCTCGAAGCTGACTTAACTAATCTAGGTGTAAACATACTGAAGGAGAGTTTCTATTTTGTTCAACTGTAAAAACTAGCCAAATCATTAATAGTTTACCAATGAGCAACTTTTAACTCTCTTCTCCAGTGATATTCTTTTAGATTCATGTAAGAACGTGAACAATTTAGAGGAACAGGTCACATCAAGTATAAAAACCAGAATTCTGGTAAGATTATTTTTCAGAGAAAGAGTGGGAGGGAACGAGAGAGAAAGAGAGAAAAAGGGAGAACGAGAAAGAGGAAGGAGAGAGAGGTACAAGCAGGCAGGAAGAGAGGGAGGGAGGGAGGTGGTTTATTTCACTTTGATTTCACTTTCTTCCACCTTTTCGTTTTTGGTCCTTATGGGGCACAGAAAAAGAATACAAAGTTTTAGGATCCTTTACAAACATTATAAACCAGTCAAATGCCAAAAAAGGCAACGTGTTAACACACAAGTTTCTATTCACAGCACCTTTTATCAAGTGACTTCAAAGCATTTTAAACATTAATATAATTATTTTTGTTTTTCTTGTCTTTTGGGGAAAACTAGGGCAAAGAAACATCGACATCTGGTGAATTAAATGTCATAATAAGAGCATTCAATGCAGTGCTGCGGACCTGCTTTGTGTTTCAGTCCATGCACAGCTTAGTCTTTGACATAAACTTAATGAAATAAATTCTGGGTTCCAGAAGTTAATGGCTTCTATTAAGAATTTCATTTTACCCTTTGAATAAAACAAGAAAATTCTAAATCAAATGCAATATTTTGTCAATTCATTTGTGTTTGGGACTCATTTCGGCCATGAACGCCTTGGTGGCATCTACCTCAAGCTAAAACAACGTACCCCTGTAGCCCAGAGTCAACAAGTGGAAATGAAGCATCTTTATAACATGGTGTGAAGTGAGTATCCAGCAAATGTGAGAGGTGAACCCACATACATCAGAGGAATGGGTTAACGAATACAGAACACACTTTTAAAAAATCTGTTTTCACATTGTACATAATAACGATACAAAAACAAGTGTCTATTTTTTTCCTTATTCAGAGTGCTTAAAAAAAGAACAAAACAAAAACAAAACTTGGCTCTAGGTGACTGTGGCAATTAAATACCTACTGTGAATGATGGCAGCCTAAGAGAGTTAAGGGCGAACACAACCCTCCCAGTAATTCACTCTTTTGCATTAAACACCATTTCATACAGAACTGACATTTTGGGGGCCCAAAGTTTTAGAAGGACAAAACTTATGAGAAGTAAATTTTAAGGGCGAACACGTGTGTATGTACATATATATATATGCACACATATATTGGTAAGCATATATGTGTGTGTGTATATATATGTATATCATATATATATGAGTTGGCAATAGCAATTAGTTTTAAATATCTGACAGCTTGCTGGCTGCACTTCCAAATCAGAGCAGAATAAAATAGCAAGGGAGAAATAAAATAAATTATACATAACTTACTAATCTGGGAACAGCTGACCATTATGATTATTATTATTACTATTATTATTATTTTATCATCATCATTATTACAACACTAGCAAAAAGAGGCAGTTCAAATGAAAATACAGTCATCGAAAACAAACAGAAAAACAAACGGAACAAAATCTCTGACATGCAGGATGTGGTCAGCTCCTCCAAGCAAAACCCCAGAGCAAGTCTTCTGAGAGAGATAAAAGGTGTTTATTTTCCTTATTTATATGTGAAAATCAAACTTTAGGGCGGTGTTTTTGGGGGTGAAATAGCAAAGTGATGACTGCAGTGAAAAACACCATGGTACATCCAGGCAACCGGCTGGGGCATTTACTGCTGAGTGTGTAAACACAAATCATGGCAATTGACTTGAAACGATTTTGAATTGATTTGCACAGGTCCTACCCCTGCCTTGGCATCTGGCTGGCAAAATTTAAAAAGGAGTCCTACCACCATCAGCTGCTGCTCTCTGTGCGAGCCCTGCGGGCAGCGCCAGTTGGACTTCGGCAGATTCACCTCCCGGCAGAGGGAGAGGAGCGGCAAGGATCGCCGGGTTCAGCCAGGCTCCGCTTTAGTGGGCTGCGGTGACTTTGGGTCAAATCTTGGTTTTTACGGGATGAAATGCACCTGGCCCACGCTTCTGAAATGCAAAGAGGCCGCCACCTCATTTCATGGAGAGATGAAAAACCCAAAGTCGTCACCAGTTCCTTTTCCTGGTCAGGAAAGGATGGAACATTGAGAAATGAGCTAATTCTGTACGGCTGGGAAATGGCCAAATATAGTCAGTGAAAACAGTGATCGCTTCGCTCGAAGTATCAACAGGAAAAACAAAAACAAAAAAATCACTAAAAAGTAGCAAACGTTAGTAGAACCGACTGTCCAGGGAAAAGGAACATCTGGGAGCGGTTTGCTAGTTGCTTCCATGTAATACACGCACACCTCTCTTACACAGGGCCACCTGATCCAGCCATCATCACCATATTAGCAACTGAAAAATAGAATTTCTGAGCCCTATACTTGGTTAAGTTGTCATTTGAAGTGCAAAGTCGAGGTCAAGATTACTTCTAGACCCGTCACTTAGGAGGATGTGGGATTTCATCCCCAGATGTGGGTTTAACTCACAATGGTCCAACTTTATTTCTATTAGTACCATATTCACACGCATACACACGCACAAAAATCCAAGATCAGAAAATATTTTTTCTCTAAATTTCTTATGTCTCTCTCTCTCTTTTCACCTGAGAACAGCACCTACAGTTTCCATTAAAAAAAAAAGTCAAATCTCACCAGCTGCTGGTATATCAGGTTTTTCAAGGGATTGTCTAAGATATAACACTGTCCTAACTTAAGAAGGAACAGGAAACAGGGAAGGGAAAAACATACGAACTGGGTCAACACTTCAGTACAAATTTGGCACTTGGTCAAAGATGTAGCGTGGTGTGCAACAAGAAAATTCTCCAAAGAAAATAATGGTGTGTTTTGTGATGGACAGCAAGGAAGTTAAAAATAGGCTGTTTCCCTCTTCCCCCCATGCACAGACTTCCATCTTTAAAGGAAAGAGAGGGAGAAAGTGGAGAGAAGTAAAGAGAAATTTATCTTTCTTTTTTTTCTGTCAGGTGCATTACAACAACCAAAAGAAAAAAAAAATTGGGAAAGGAAAGAAAAAGTAAAACAACCCAGAAACCCCCCAAAACAAAACTTATTTCTTTTTAAAAATTGTAGCACAAAACAACAAAACACATTCACAAGCCACTTGTTGGCACTGTGTACCTGAGTGAGAATTTCTAGAACATTGTAGAACAAACAGCCATAAAGTTTATTAAAAAAAAAAAGTTGACGGGTAAGACTTCAGTGCTTGGATGTAGCAGCTGAATTACTGGCATTGTTTTACCCATAGCTTATTTCAATCTCTTGTTGTCGATATTGTTGTTTGCTTGTTGTTGTTGTTGGTTTTTCCTTTCCAAGCCTTTTGAGGCTGAGGTCTATTAGTCAGCTGATGTCCCAACTATTTAAGACTAACAGTTAAAGTAACAGTCAGTGTATGAGAAAGTTAATGTGCTTGGCCACTGGTAAGGATGAACCAGCTAGGGCTTCTTGAAGTCCTAAGGTCACAACCATCTTTGATCCTTATCAGTTGGCTTGTCCTGCGATATGGTTTTCACTGTCACTCCCATAATCCACATCCGGGTCATCTTCTTCCTCATCATACTCGTCATAAATTTCCCCGTTGATGTCCTCAGCCTGGATCTCCTCTTTGATGTGCGGCTCCTCTCCTTTCACGCCGTAAGTGCTCTGGATAACGGGCATCCCAGGCTCGGGGCTGCTGGACACGCTCGAGTGCTCGGAGGGCAGGTGTGGGGAGGGCATCCCAGCCATGGTGATGGCCCCTGGGTACACGACGCCGGCAGTGGCGATGGGGATCTGTGCTTGTTGCCTGTCATGTAAGAATTCCCAAAAAGAGGTCATGAGTCAGTGTGTGAGTGAGATGCCCGTCTCCCTAAATAATTAATGTGCCCAGTGGTAGCCAGCCCTGAGCTACTGACTGTCACCAGTTGCCTAATGTTTTAAAAACCGTACCCTCCTTTGGGTCTAACATCTTGCTTTTGTATAGTGCCTTATAGAGTATGAGGCAGTTCCATGAACTGCCCGATTGGTTCTTAAAATAGCCTAGTCTTTTACCACTCTTTGATACAAACTGAGGCATACAAAAATTAAGCTAAAGAACCCAAGTCCTTTATTCCAAGCTCACTTTCCTTTTGCTATAACATGTGAGAGTATTTTCCCTATAAATTAGCCTAAATGGAATTCAATTGTCATGCAGAACCCTTATAGTATTAGAGCTATCAAAATAGCTTGAGAATATACCAGAACTAAACCCTACCACACTGTCCATTTGGTCCCAGAAAGAGTTTCGACCGCTCTGGGGGTGGGAGGCAAGGCCGGCTGTGGATGGACAACCTGTGCAGCTGTGCTCTGGTCCCATGGTCAGGGGTGCTGTCCTCCTTCAGAAACTACTAGTAACTTTTAAATCAGGGACCCTGTCTTCTCAGTTTTGAACTGGGCCCTATAGAACGTGTAGGTGGTCCTGGCAAGAAAGGAATTTCTTTCAGTCTGCTGCTTAATTTTTTATTTACTTGCTTTGTGTATGGCTGAGCGAGAGTCATGCCCTTGGACAGAAATCACAAACCCTTGGACAGAGCACAACGATTCTTTCAAGGAAATGGAGGGTACAGGGCAAAACTGAAAAGGGTTCTTTTTTTTTTCTAAATTGTCCTCTGGCCAGATTGAGAACAGTATTTATTATTCGGAGCTCATAGGCTGGTGCTTTCCTTGCGTGTGCTGGGGGAGAGCTCCGCAGAAGCAGCACAGATGCAGGCCGCCTATCACAACACTGTCAGCAGAGCTGCCGCAGGGAGCGGAGGCAAACATCCTGCAAGCTGTGTTCCTCATTCAGACCGCGGCTCCCCGCTCACAACCTTGCTGTGTCCTAAATATAACCCTATTCTGTGTGATCCACACGGAGTGCACATGAGGCCATGCACGTGCCTTGCTAGCTCAGTATTCAGAAGCCAGTGTTTCTCTCTTTTGAAATCACTTTTAGGTTGTATTGTCTTAGCTAAGTTGTACGTGGTAGCATTCACCACGGCCAAACCTTGAAAGTAATGAAATCCACCAGCCAGCGAACCAGGAAGACTTCTGAGTTTCTCCTAGCAACCTTCAAACTTATTTACATGAAGATATATTATTTTCAAACCAAGTGTTAATAACAAAGCTCAGAGCAGAGGCAGAAAGTCCTGGCGGATTCTTGGGGATTGATCCTTTAGGACGATGTGGAAATCAGTGTACCTGGTTTCAGGATCTTTCTCAAAATGCTGCCTTGCAACTAGACCAATACAATGTGTTTCACATCCCACTGTGTACAAAGTGAGTCTCCCCTCATGAAATAAATGACTGACAGGCCCTACCCAACGTTGAAGTATTGCCGCATTTCCTGCCGCCGGTTCCGCATGATTGCCTTGTATTCACCGATGCGCAGCTTTTTGCCGTCCACGAGGCAGGTGCGCTTAGGCCTGGGTTTGTACTTGTAGTCGGGGTACTTCTCCAGGTGCTGCTTGCTGAGACGGGCTTGCTCCTCGTAATATGGCTGTTTCTCTAGGTTTGTCATAGCTTTCCAGCGAGATCCTGTGAAGAAAAAAAGGTTAGGGTTTCAATTTGCACAGCTTCTGATCGTCCTCAAAGGAAATACGGTGGAAAACAAGACAGTCTCAGAAGATGTTGGCCAAAACCCAGAAATACATAAACACATTTTTGACTAGTGACCTCTGGCCAGGAGGCAAGGTCTCAGGAGGACAGAGGTGCTGGCGGTTGTGTATCCAAAACCAAGAACCCGGGTATCCCAAAATAGGAGCACTGGACAATATATGATTTACCTGGCTCAAATGAACAATTTAACCAAAATTGTATAAGCTTAAACATTCATGGATATATATATATATATATAAATATAAATAAAAATATATAAATATTACATTCCTGTATCAAATATACCAAATATTGTCACTTTCCCCAACGTGTTTAAGTATGCCTACAGTAATGATTTAATTAGACTTACATTACCAACCATGGGCTGGATAACTACTATGTAGTGTACATGGTAGGAAGAACTTCACATATGCTGTCTCATTCCTGCTTTTCATCACTGTCCTTTAGGACAGATAGAGTAATAGCTGTTTTCATAGAACAGAACACTGAGGTTCAAATAGATGAAATAACTTACCCAAGATCACATCATTGTTAGAATGCAGATGTGGGATTTAAAAGCAAGCTTGATAGAATTTAAAGTGTTGTACAATGTATGCTGCTATGTACACAGGTCCATCTACTGTGTATACACGATCCAGCAGAAAACAGAAACACAAGTATGTATTCATATATTTCTCTTAACACACGTTCAATAAAATAAAAAGTCACTTCTCATGATACAAAGAAGATAAACACACAGTATTAATGATAAACCAAATCGTTTCTCCTTCTTTTCACCAATAGTTTTGGTGTAGATTCAACTAGGATTGAGAAAAGTCAGTTTTAAACTAAATTACAAATAATTAATGCTCACTCTCATTGTAAATGTGGCTGAAAGCCTTTGTTCTGTAAGTATGGCTCTGTATAGTAGGAAGCAAAGTAGCAGCAATAGTGTTCACTTATTAAATGCAGATTTAAACTCTCGCTGCAAGTGAAGTATGTTTATATGCAGTCAACTCAGTCTGTCCCACGTGTATAAAGGTTGAAAAACTGGGAGTGGGAAGTCCCTGCAGCTATGGCTTGAACATGATTTCTCCTCCCCGCAAAAAAACTCAAGTTGGAGTTTATCCTCACTGTGAGGTATTAATAGGGCAGAAACAATCTAATCACGGTGCTCAGAGGTGGGGCCTTTCTGAGGCAGTTAGGGTTAGATAAAATCACCAATGGAGCCCTATCATCAAATACTGCTGCTAGCTTTATAAGAAAAGAGAGAAAGAAACTTAAGAACATAAACACACAGGACCTGCCTGTCTCTTGCCAAGTAATGCCTCATACTCTGCAAGCAAGAAAAACATCACCAGATGTAGCTCCTTCACTTAAGAGTGAGATTGTGAGCCCAAATGAACCTTTCCCTTATAAACTTATGGTGCCTCCAATAATTCGTGACAGGAATGAAAAATGTATGATACACCTACCAAATAGGTCCTGGTACTGCTTTCTTTGTCTGACATTCAGAGTCATCTAAGCGACATCTCAGAAACTTTAGAACATTTTTTTATCCAAACACACCTCCGTACTGCAAACGCAAATAGATCATTGTCGAACAGTTCTTCCTAACAAATGTAAAGAATTCTTCAATAAGGAATATTCTACTTAATACAGTATGCGGTGAAAAGGGCATTATTTCTTTGCTCAGAATTTTTCTACTGGAACAGATGTTGCGCAGGTGGGGATATCCACGTAGGAGGTATGAAGATTTACAAACACAGATTTTTTTTCCCAATCTATTCAGCTAACATAATTTTATTCCTTTTACAACAGAAGCTCAGGTTATAGATCAAATAAAATAGTTTCTTTTTCTATTATCTCTCAAGCTTCTTTTTAAACGTACTGTCCAAAATTAAGTCAACTGGCCAGGCCATATCATTTGTAAATGCAATCTCAAACTACTCCTTTTCCCAATATTTATCTGTAGAAGTGCTCATATAATATTATGTTGCTTTCTCTATACAAAAAGATAAAGTATAACACTAATGAACAAGATCAATTCTTTTCATAGGATTTCTACTCAGTATGTATACCCATATTCATTTTATGAACCTCAGATCGGGTAGCAAAAACCTAAGCTCATCAGAAATAACTTACTGGCAAACAGGAATACATTAAGCTATAGATCATGGATAGTTGACTTACAATAAAATTCACTAGCTATCTTTATTCCAAAATTGAAAAAGAAGTCAGTGTGCCCAATTAGAATGAGAATTGCAAAAGATTCTTCCTTGAGTATAATTGTTCAATAAGCTCTAAGAAATGTTTATGCCTTGAAGTAATCTTACGATGTGAGAACTGTTTTTATATTTCCTATTATGTGCATACTGCTGTATTAATTGCTGAATATGCAGTGATGAATGAGAGAGTTACGTCTTCTGTCTGTTTGGATGTTATATTCAATGAAGAAAATGTCATGCATATTGTTACAGATTTTATTATTATTATCATTGTTATTATTGTTATTGTTGTTGTTACATTTGCAGTCCTAGAGACTGAGTACAGGGCTTGTGCACCAAGCTATATCCCCAGCCCGCTTTTATTCTGAAACAGGGTCTCACTAAGTTACTAAGTTCCCCAGGTGGGTTTGAACTTGCAACCCTTCTGCCTCAGTTTCTCAGAGTGCTGGGACTACAGGAATGTGCTGCCATGCCTGGTACAAATTTTATTATTGTAATTATAACTGTGAAGTGCATGAAAGTAAGAGAACATAAGCTAAGGAGAAATGACTTCTATAAAGATCAGAAAGACAAGAGGATCCTAAGGAGGAACATAGTGGCCAAGGCCTTTTGGTGGAACTATGAATTTAAAGGTTGTCTGACATAACTTCAGAGTAAAATAGACAATACATAAAGAAATGGCATAATATGGAAATTCTTAGGCAAGTAGCGTTCAAAATCTGGCATGAAATGAGATTATAAAATATTTTAACTATTGGTGCACAGTTTCTCTGGGAGGATTACTGAATCCTAAAATACATTTAAAAATAAGGCCATATATGAATTATACCTTTTTTTAAAAATTGAGAATTAAGATAGCTTAAGAACTAACAGGGCAAAATGCTTGACATACCACCATATGACCATGTAGAATAGGCCTTCATTTTGGTGGCAAATTCAGTTTTCCTGTTTTAATAATGATTCTGCATTGTGTCTGGTTAGGTTTTAATGATTTTGTGGCTAAAACAGCTATTGAGAACAGCTTGGATGTAAATCTCCAAAATACACTAGATGAGCATGCTGGGAATGCATTTTAGGTATCTCAAAAAAACCCTGTGCATTGGATTTGGGTGTGGTTGACTGCTTCACCTGGACTTATTTCCAGGAAGTGTGCACCCCAGTGTTCCCCAGAGGAGAGTCTTTCATACTGCAAAGCAGAGACTGAGAACTGAGTATGCTTCCTGATGACAAAATAGTAAATTTCAATTAAAAATATTCAATACTCAAAATAAGGGGAAAAAAAGGGGCCCTTAAAATTGTTCTTTGCCTTTCTAAATCTGGCAGCACAAAGTGGAGAGTGTGAGCTGAGGAACGTTGTCATCTCCATGGGGTATGTAATGAATTTGCACATTTTACTCCAACTACTGTATATCTAATCAGAAAAAGATGTCCCCATTCCCTGATCCAGCGCCAAACAGTAAAAGGTGATTCCTTATGTTAACAATTTCAGCAGAATGGCTTATTAAAACCAGATTTTAGGGTATTATAAAATGCTTAGAAGCCCTTTAAAATGTCAACGAGGATCCCCAGAGACTACGTAAAATGTCAACCCAGCTCAAGCGCCTGTTTTAAGCAGAATGAATTAGCAGCATGCTGTCGGAGGCTGTTATCCAAAACAACAGCAAAGAGGAAAACATCAAGCTTTCTTTGTACTTTCATATGAAATAGGCCATTCAGAATAATCTTGTGGATATTTGAAGATCACTTATTTATTTAAAACTATGACTAAATATTGAGGTCCAAAACACTTCAGGGTTTAATTTTGGACCAAATATAAATGCTTTACCTCTAAATAATAGAATTTTATCTGGAAGACTGAAATAGGGTAGTACTGCCTTTCACGTACCTGTGATGATATCATCATTTAGTCACACTATTCGCTCCTTTAGATCAGAAAGGAACTGTCTTAGTCATCTCTTGTCCACAAACAATTTTGCTACAGTTTTAAAGTATCATTTCACATCATCAAAACTGATTATTTCTCTTAAAATAACATTTTCATCTATGATCATTGCTTTTTTAGCATGCAGACATATGAGTTGAGTGGTACATGGACGACTTAATGTTAGTACTGAGCTGGTTTTCTTTTGACAGTTTTAGATCTCTAATTTCAGAATAACTGATGAAATGGGACGCATGCTTACATGAAGCGCTTCACACATTTCTAGAGCTTTCCAAATGGAAAAGGTGTGCTGCACTTCAAACGTGGTGAATTTCATGTGGAAGTAAGAATGTAAGTCATAAAAGGGGAAACAGAGCAGAGACTGGTGGAGATGCATGAAATGTACATTTCTACTCAGTTCCAGTGTTTGGTTTTCTATAGCTATAAATTTTAAAATATACATGTTCCCATTTTCTGTGCATCTCTGAGGATTCGTATTTTCATGTCTTTTGATGATGTTCCTCTACCAATCTCAAAATCATTTCAGATAAAAATATTGAAGCATGAGTTTAAACAGCTAATGGCTTTGTTTGATCACGTGATTACCAATGCACATTGTGGGTTGGGTAGCATCAGTTAGCGCTGTCCATAAAACATGATTACAAAACACAGGACTAGGTTCAGTAACTATTTTACAAGAGCAGCTTCTTAACGAAAAGAATCAAAGGTGGTGATGCCCTCATGAACTACGCATAATTCCAAGTGTGTTATGGATTTCAATCAAAGTTTAATAATGTAGACATATTTTGGTATTGGTTAGATCCAAAGTCTGCTGGTAGAGATGGGTTTTTCAGTTCTATTTTTATGGCTTACTTTTTGATGTCAGAGAATGAATAATCAAACTTTGCTTTGGTGTTGAGGACCCGGCCACTAGGCTATCTGAAGACCAAAATGGTGCTAAAAATGTTGATAAGGGTGGCACAGTGATGACAATGTCAACAGATGGCCCAGATGCAAAGAAATGCTCCTCTGTTTGTTTGTTTTTCCCCTTGGGACCTAATTTGGGCCCTAAGAGTTTTCCTTACAATATGAATCCCGTCTTCTCACCCATCCTTTCTGTGTGCTGCAGCATCTATGGATATGGTGAATATGTGCTTTGTTTTGTAGTAACGTGAAAGCTTTACTAATATTAAAAATTACTAACAGTTACAAAGTACTACTAATGGCACCTTTAGTACCCATGGGAACTAAAAATATAAGTTACAGAATGAGCGCTGGTTCTTACTATGTTCGAAGATTAAACTGACTTGGAATTATAGCATGTCAACATCTTCTCCAACTCAGCTCCCTCCCCATGATGAACTCCAATTAATTCAAAGGCAAATGCCGTGTCCCTCTGTTACAAGGTGATGAAAGGGGAAGGAGCCTTCAAATGAACAATAACATGTCTATAGGTCACAAAGACAATGGATGAAGGTGACCAATAAAAGTCTCTACTCTCTCAGGCAACTTGTTTCACAGTCAAAGTTAAAATATTTCTGGATACTTAAAGAAGAGAAAACATGACAGTAATTAGCATGGAGACATGGAGTTAAGTTTGCTACAAAAGTTGGGGACTTTTTTCGATGAACATAGACTACTCCATCATTATCAGAACCCCTCAAGGATGGTGCTTATGTTTGAGAGATGCAGATCACACGAAGTGCCTGGTTTCCAAATTTCGTATCTTTGCACACCTGCAAAAACCAGAACTGTACGTTTATTCATATATTGCTTAATGCTGTATGCCTTCTTACCCAGTATCTTGCTGATGTTGGAGTTGTGCATGTCAGGAAAGGCTTGAAGGATTTTCCTCCGTTCGTCTTTAGCCCATACCATGAAAGCATTCATTGGACGTTTTATGTGGGGTTCATTGCTACCACGCCCCCTGGATTCCCTATAAATTCTTGACTCTGAAACGCCAGCACTTCCTAAAAACAGGAATATCACTCGTGTCAGTCTTCAAGCTTTTGGCAACTCTCTGTCTTGCATTACTGTTTCTTGGTCTATTAAAATATCTAAAAACAAGAAAGTACTTCTGATCATGGTACTTCTAGTTCTGAAGACAGATGCTTGTTTATGAAGTTTTTATGATAAGCTTTGTAGTGACAAATGTTGTATTTTTAATCCACTTCTAATTTATCTTCCCCTTCTTTCAACGGACTATGGGCTGATTCACTATTTACATTTAAAAGCTCACAGAAACTGGAATATATGGTTTTGGATGTAATTTGGAAAGACAATAGATTGGGTCAATAAGCACACCAGTGCTGTAGAAATATTAAAAAACGAAAAGAGGCTGACAAAGCTGTGAAACAGTGATCTGTGTGGCAGGTGGATTGCTGAAGGTGTGGACGTCTTTGCTACTTAAAAGACTTAAATTCATGCTACACAAAAGACTCATACCTTTTTATCTCCCTGCGGCACACAAATAAAAACAGGCTGCAGAGAATTTTGAGGTCAAAAACAACATAGATATTTTCCTCTAATGTGCTTGGCTTTTCTTTGCAATTACATGCTAATATATGCATGAAATATGCTGATGTAACAATGCTAGTCTGCCCCTAAAAAAGATATTTAAAAATTGTAGGGGAAAGAACGCACTAAATATACTATTACCGTAGCTTCTTCGGAAGTCTACAGCCACATGGATCAGATGGAAAATATATTTCTCTGAATTTTCTCTTCACATCTACAGTTTTCCAGAGACCCACTGTTGCAGTTCAATCAGAATAAAAATAATGAAACTCATTTCATAAATCACAGTGGAACCTGTAGAAGCTGCACTCTCTCCTGAGAGCCCCACGTGACTGCTCAGAATGGCTCTGCCAGAGCAGACAGCTTCTAAGATACTTGTGAAGATAAGGAGAACCAGGAGAAATACGGTATTTGGACGCTAAGGTTTCACTATAAAAGATGAAGTAGAATTTAAACCATTCTGGGCATTTCTAGAACGTGTGTTATCAATACAAGCGCTGGTCTGCTTCTCTGCATTTGCATGCTTTCTTTTCTTAAACGGAAAGAACAGAATCAACCGAAATGACTGACTTGAAAGCTTCTACAGCAGCAAATAAAAAACAGCCTATCTGTTGGTAGAATGTTTCATTATTTCTCGTTCTTCACAAACTCCTGGGAAGAGTAGAAAATATTTCCTGTACAAGCATGGCCGAATTTAACAAATAACATCAAGAACACTTTGATATTTTAACGCTGATTACCATAGGCTTATTTTATCATGCTAATACAACTTGAAATTTATGAAATGTGTTACTACCAGTAATTGTTTTTTTATTGACAAAAATGAGTGCTTATGTATGGTAATATCTCTCTAAAATGGCTCTGTAACTAGTAAATGATCCCTTGCACATCTGGTTTTTCTTGTTCCTACACCTGACAGCAGCATAAGCAATAAAAGAACAGTATGTGACTTCATCAACCTAAACAAGCATTCTGCGTATCAGCTAGACAGGTTTATCCTAGGTGATGAAACAGGAGATAGAATGAAATGTTCAGGTTACATTAGATGAATGAAAACAGATTTCTCTTGGCTATCCAACTGAGTAAAGTTCAGTTTTGACAGAATTATGAGGTTCAGTGTTCAAACTTCGCTAGCTCTTGACCGATATGGACCTTGACAATTTAAGTAGAATTGTCCTGAGGTACAGACTAGACAGCTATGTATGAGGTGTGAGCAGAACATCTGGTGAATATCTAGATGTAAAGGCAATTGTTACAGCAAAAGACACATTACCATTAATCTCCCTCAAGATACTCCCGCTCACTTGGAGCACAGTTATCCCAGCACCCTTGCCACTTTCTGAAGTGGTTCTGGAAAGGCTCTTTTATGAATGTCTCAGGTGTGCTGTTGTGGCTGCCTTGCTGTCCTGAACTGATTGAAAATGCTTGCCTTTTATGGTCATTTTGACTTGGCAGCAGAGCAGAAGTCACACAGGGCCAGATTGGCTAAACAAGGTGCCCGAGAATGCGAAGCAATGTTTTCATGAGCCTGCCTTTCTGCTGGCTAGTACTTGGCTACAGCGTTTGCTAAGTTCTCGATCACACCTCAGAAAGATACTCAACAGGAGACTTCGAAAACTACTTTAGAAAGTGGTACAAACAATAAGTGCATTGAGAGCCAGGGAGAGTATCTTGAGGTTGATTACTGGCAATGTGTCCTTTACTCTAATACATTTCTAAAGCAATACTTTTAACATTTGCCATGTACTTTGATCACACTACGCATGTTATGTGATTGCCAAGGACCCTCTCCTCTCTCTCTGTGATCGTGTGCATCTCACTGGTTTGATGCAGCCTTTTCCATTTGCAAGGGTCTTTCTCTGTAAAGGTAGCAAAGTTGAGGCTCTGACTCAAAGGAACTCTTAAAATGCAGGTGTGTGACCTGACTGACCCCAAAGAGAGCTTCCCGGGTGAGGCCCTATTTAACAACACGTTATTGTGTTTCCCTCTTTTCTATGCTACTAGAATTAGTGTCCATTTAATTAGCTGTCACTGTTGTCTGGATGTTCAAAGTAGACGACACAAACTTTAGGTATAAGGGAAGCAGAATGTTGCGCAGCCGGAGCTCTCAGTAGGTTAGAGAGAGAAGGTAAAGTGTGTGTGTGGTAGAGAGGACAGCAGGGAAGGGTTCCAAAGTGCAAGAAGCCATCCAGAAGAAGCGCTCTGGATCTCTGCTCATAAACTGAATTGAAACTTAAAAGTGAGCAGATAGACAGGAGTTTCTGAAAAGTGAAAGGTATAAGAAACAGGCACGTGAAAGAGAATGCAAGACGGTGACTAAGGGGATTTGCTTTAGAATATGCCACCTTGAATCAAAGCCCTGTTTCCTGTGCCTAGAGACCTGCGACCTTGGAAAAACTGATTTCAAACTCCGAAGGTCAGTCTTTTCACCTACAATAGTCTCTGCAGTTTGTGGCAGGGATGAAAACAGAAGATCTGTTAAGCGAGAACTCAGTGGAACACGTGGCGCATGGGACTTAGTGTATGCGAGCTCCTGTTGTAATGCTCCGGTATGACGTGGCTGTCTTGCCTGTTTTTTTTTTTAACAGTTTTTATTGACATAAATACATACTCTGGCACTTTATTTGCATAGACACAAGTAAGTTGCACAAACCATCGGAATCTCCACTCATGTTGAAGTCCATCATTGCATGGCTAAATTTTCCTTCTTCATTCTGTTTAACTGCCAGTTGCTGCGTCAGACTTTCCAGTGTTGTTTTCTCCTTAAATAAAGAAACTTGAGTTGAGAGCTAAATTTTGAAAGTATAATTATTCAGAGATAGTTCTTCCTTTAGGCCATACACAATACATTAGCTTCCAGAAGGGATAGGATATTGATTTACTCACCTTTGCACGTTCACCACATTCTACTGAGCCGACTAAGAAAATGAGCAGCAGGCTTTTTGAGGGAACTTTGATTCTTAAAACCCCCTATTAAGACTTGGCATTTGAGTTCTGTATGCCTGAAGGAGATACGCTGGGATCCTTACTGGGATCCTTAGAGACAACCTTCCCAAATCACAAAATGTGCACTGAAATTTCACAGAAGCAACCTGTTCTACATTTGGAATGCCTACTTTATTTTTAGCCAGAGAATAGAAGTATAGGAGTGGCATGGGTCCCAGAGAAACTCTTCCAACAGTCAGGTGACCAAATGACAGAAACAGAACTCGCGGGACTGCCCTCTGGTTGCCATCTCCCTAAATGCCATCTGCATTTCTCATGCAAGGGTAATGAAGACATTTAAATATTCATTGCTAATTGCTTGTCAAGTCTCTGTACATCCAGCGTGAGTGCCTGCTACTTGGACCACAATTTGATTTGGATTGCTAAGCCAAAATATTGAGTTGGCGAATTATTTGAGATACAAATATACAAAATTAGATCTGCAAAGACATCAAGTCATTTAGAAGCATGCAGTGCACGATTTGCATTCATGGAGAACATGGCTTACAAACTGAATTATGTTCAAGGAAAATATAATGCCTCATCTCAACCACCTAAGATATTAAATTGTTTCTAAATTAAGAAACTGGGTGATCTGAAGAATAGAAAGAGCACGTAATGAAAAGTGGACAACTTT
Source organism: Dinomys branickii (assembly GCA_004027595.1). Classification (NCBI taxonomy): domain Eukaryota; kingdom Metazoa; phylum Chordata; class Mammalia; order Rodentia; family Dinomyidae; genus Dinomys; species Dinomys branickii. The sequence goes on from PVLD010000080.1 coordinate 198,864, forward strand.
CTCTCAAACTTTCCAGCATTGCCCTGAGGATGATGTGGTTCCAAAATAGTGTTAAGAAACACATCTATTGGATCTCCTAACATTGACTCAAGTTTCTGTGTAACGGCTTACCCACTTTCTAAGGAACATAGCTATGAACCGCACTAATGAACAAACGGTGCGGAATGGTTACCGAAGCAATGAAATGTCCACAGGAAATAATCACCTACTGTATTGCAGGTAAAAAGCCCAACTGCTGTTCTCACCAATGATCAATAAGATATTGGAGTTATTGACACAGCACATGTTTTATCTGTACAATATCTGACAATGCTACAGTTTTACCGACTAGACCGTAAAGTCTCTTAAGTCAGTGGCCTTGGAACCCCTGCGCTCTATTCATCAACGCCTATACATGATTTAATGGAAAAACAGTTTAGAAATGTCAGTTTACAGTACAGTAGGAAAACAAGACAGAGAACAGTATGCATTAACTTCAGTTTTATAGAATTATGACGTATTAAATTTGAAACAAGTTACACATTTAAAAAATGTAGACTCTGACCCAATCTGTTTTGGGAGTGAAAGTGATCTTTTTAGCTGCTTGATGTGGTCTGTATTTCTTTTGCTGAGAAAGTCTGCTGTATTCTTCAGCTGAGCTTAGGAGCTCCAAGAATACTAAGCTTAACAGGCTCTCTCTTACAGTAAATGCAGCTGTTAAAAGAAAAGTTGTATTAGAAAGACACATTCCATCAACATGATCTGATAGTTCCCAGCTCCATGAAGACTTTACCGTACTTCCTGTGGGAATGCACAGGGGATGGGTCACCTGTCAGGCTTCAGGTTGAACATGCATAGGAAAACAGTAACACACATTTTCTAAGAAAGTGTTTCATGCTTAATCAAAGTTTTTCAAGAAGAAATAGCAAAATGAAGGCAATCAGGAAAAGGAATGAACGTTTAAATATTTTTTTTTTTTGACATGGGGTCTCTATGCAGTTCAGGCTGGCCTTGAGCACATATTATAGCCCAGGCTGGTCAAACTCACAGTGATCCTCCTGCCTCAGCCTCCAGAGTGCTGGGATTACAGGCGTGCACCACCACGCCCGGCAAGTATTTTGTAAGGATACGAGTTTAGCTTTATTGATATCATGTTGTCTCATCAAGGGCCTAAAATTAGCAAATGGACAGTAGGGAAGTTGCAGTCAGTTTTTACCATAAGAAACCTTTAATTATCCACCTTCAAGGCATGTAACATAATGAGTAACTGGCCACCCACAAGTGGACCTTATCATTCTTCTCAAGAGGATGTTAGAGGAGAGAGTAGAAATCAACATGGTAAGCAATTTTTCTTGTCACTCTTTCTGTAATGATTCTTAGATATGCGAACAAGAAAAAGGAGAGAAAATTGGAGGAGCTAGGGAATGTGTAATGTTCCTTTCATTGAAACACATGCTATATAAATTCAAGTAATAACGTTGCTACATTTTAGGAAAACTAGTGGGCAACAAACTTAGAAGACACAGAGAAGCAAAGTAAGCAGAAGTGATAAAAATCACCCAAGTGGGAAGTAAGGCCCATGTAATTTCCTATGAAATTTCCCTTTAATCTCCCCTGACCCCCAGCCCCCATCCCATCATCTCCTCCCCAGAAGAGTCCACCAATGTACTATCATCTCTAAAACTCAGTTCTTTGGTATCAACATTTCCTTTTCCTATAAGCTCTTTGCATATTTACAGTAGTCACTGAAAATGGGACTATTTTGAGTATTCTGATTCTCAAAGTACTTATAAGTTTAAAATTTAAATTTAATTAAATTTTTCCTAAACAGAGGCATCTGAAAGACAACAGAATGGTAGGTATCAAGTAGGAATGAAGGAAGTGGGAAGATGGTGAAAACAGACCACATCATAGCAAACGAGTTTGAGGAAATAAAAGAATGTTGATGGACACAAGTGACAATTTTTACCAACTTCACAATCATGACTCCAAATGGCTCTGTCACATTGTCAAGAATTTGCAGAGAAAAAAAATAGCACACGCTTCCAGTTTAAGACCAATGTGCTAAGCTACAAATCCAGTGTAACACTTAGACTTTACTGCATTTTCAGTGGTGTTCAAATCTCATCTGAAACTGCGAAGACTCATTGGTCTTTTCATCCCTACCTTAAGGGAAAAAGCATCAGAGAAACAAATACATTTAAAGAAGCACTTGAAGGAAGAAAAAAAAAAAAGAAGAAATAGTTTTCAACTGCTCTGAGTAACCACAGAGTACAGAGTACAAAAAGATTATCACAAAGTATTTAAAATGAATGTCCAGGAGGGGACTTACAAATAAAGACCAAAGAGGAGCACCCATATGTTTTTTTTTTTTAATAAAAAAAATTGGAGACCAACCAGATTTCTATTGAAAAGACAAGATTTAGCTGGCTAACCAAATCTTATATAACTCTCTAGTTTTGCTAAAACTCATGGTTCACTATTAGGGTAAATCTATTATTTTTTTAAAAAAATATTCCAATCTTATGTTAACTGAACAAAAAGCAAAGTAAGGTATATCTCCTCTGTAGAAGAAAGTTGTAGACCATATATCTTCTTTGGCTCCAGTGAATAATTCGAAAACTCAATATCCAAAGATCTATTATTAATGTATGAATATTCACTTGGGGAACTTGGTAGCTGGTCTTTGGCATTGTGGCCGATCCAGTGCCTTACATAACGGAAAAGAGCATGGGTATTCCTTGTATGTAACACCAGTCTATGGTGCAAGTCAACAAGGAGAACCAAAAAAAAAAAAAAAAATCTAAAGAGATGTGGGTAGTTAGTTAGTTCAGGTGGTCTGTGTGGACCTATACTAAGTCAAAAACTCATTTGAATGGCAAAGGCTACCTGGATTAATAAAAAAAGGACATATTTGAAATTACAACAGTGCATTTTAAATAAGCTCTGCCTTGTATATTAGCAATACCACTTTAGACAAATCAATTAACCTCTCTGAGTTCCAGAATCCTAAATTGTAAATGGATTAAAACATGTGATAGATTCCCACTGTTTGCAAACATTTAAGAAAAATATGCTTTTGAAGCTAGAGAACAATTACATGGAGAAAACTGAAGAGGCACAGATTCTTCCTAACATGTAGGACTTGCAGGAATAGTTCGGTTTTCTATTTTCTATAATTAGGTTAGCAGACAAACATGAATTAAAAAAAAGAGAATTTTAGTAACTTTAAAAACTGTAGAGATTTTCTTCTCTTTTCTATCATCTGAAATTTTAAAAAGAAATTTATTTTTCATTTTTAGACTCAGGCATGATAAGACGCAGTCCTATAAATCTGCTATATATTCCCAACTTTACAAATTGAGAATTTTCCCAATTCTGATATTTCAATTTATACAAAAAAGCAACTAAAAATTCACTGTGCTTGTCAAGGCTACAGTGGACATCCTGATATTTCTTTGGGAAGTCAAAATAAAAGAACACGCACTATACCTGGGTGGAAGCAGGTATGTCCTTAGTTACCTAAGCCTAAATTAAACAGTGCATCTATAAAGGACTCCTCTATTGCCCTGTGCAATTGGGATTTATGTAAGCAATGAGTTTTGCTTGCCACCAGGCACACAGACACAGAGAGAGGGATGGGCTGCAGCTCAGCTATTGTAATGGACATCTCTGAAGTGAAGCTCTCAGAGCTATAAAACTCATAAAAAGCACATGCATGAAATGACAGAATAGAGTGTGACTGTCCAATGTTGACTCAGTAACAGTTAAACCCCTTCTGGCTGCACTTCTTTTAGGGTCTCCTACTCTACTAATGATATGGGTAGGAAGGAACAGACAAAAAAGGTTTGAACCCCGGAATTATGTAAACCTCCCAGGCCACCAAAGAAGATGAAAGATTATTTATAATGTCACAGTTATCAGCTGAGGTTTTCATTTAGGTTAAGTAAAATACAAAGAAGCAATGCGTATGTTTATCCCCATCAACCTCATGGTTTTTCTCTTGCTTGCTGATACCTCTGTCTTTTAAAAGATAATTATCCGCCCACATACTCCGACAGGACAAACGGGTGAAAAGGCTTTCTTCTCTATTGTGTCTATCTATAAACATATCCAGACATCCATATACATAAACATACACTCACATGCAGACACACACACTGTCCCCCAACACAACAAAAATATAAGTAAAGCCAAAAATCTTGAATTTACTCCGGTCAAGTGTGAATTTATCCATACAGATATCAACAGACCTTCTGATGTTCTGGACACTGGAATTCTGGGATTGCATGCCCTTGAGAAATACTTTTCCATTCATTTTTCCCATCAAAGACTCACAGGGCTACATCACAGTTAAGGGACTGGAAAGAGCTGTGTACATCCTCAGCTAGTCGTCTGCAGAATTAGCTGTACCTAAGCCTGATTTCCTCCCATCTAAATTCAGAGAGTTCCCCTAGGAATTAAAAGACCATTTTTGTTCCAGAACCTAATTTCCTTTTATGAAATTTGGTAGCTTCATGTGAAGTTCCTTGAAGTATAATAGTAGCTAAAATTCTTTGGAGCAGAGTGTACCAGGCAATCTGATCCCAGTGAACTGTATCAGCAGATTATGTTTTCTTAAAAAAATACTATGAAATTGAAGACAGATAGGATAGTTTAGATAGAAACACAGTTTCTGTTAATTCAATAATCTTACTTCAAGTGAATAACTTTATAAGATGATAAAATGACTCACAAATAAAATTGATAAATCCATAGTAAATTTCTATTTAAAATAACTGATTGTAAAGGGGAAAAATATTCAAAAGATCATGCAAATAACTAATCAGTCTCATAAAGAGATATATATAAGGAACAGTGACCGTAATAGTTAATGTATATTCCAGAAAGTACCACTAGAAAGATTAGTTAAGAGCACATGGTAGAGAATATAGTGACAGGATGCCAGAAAGTTTCACTGAAAAAAATGTTACAATGGAATTGCTTTATTTTTCTATAGAAATTGGAACACTGACTGATCCAGCTCAGTGACAATACTTGCTTGCATTTAATTCAAGTTTGATGAACCTGTCAGAATCCTGAGAAAGTGTTTTGCAGTGGGCAGAAGAAATCAACAATACTTGGCTTAAATATCTTGAGAACCTCCATATTTAAAAAGAACCATGACTTGCTGTCTAGGGAGAAGAAACATAATATAACTATATGTAGTCAACAGATAAGACATTAATCAAAGGGTATAAATTATCAAGCAAAATATAATGAATCATTGAAGGAAGAATTATCTCATAGTCAAGCAGTCTCTCCATTGAATGCTGTGGCTCGGGATGCAAGAAATTTCATGTCCGGAACTTTTCCAATATTGGCCCTATCACTACCTTTTTGCTGAAGAAGTAATTCAAAAATCAGAGGACAGGTTGGATGAAGACACGTTTTTTTCTTTCAAACCTGTATTTCCACCACTTCATGACCTACTTGACTGAACTCTCTATCACTGACTTAAAATATTCTGATCAGTATACGTAACTGGATATTTTCTCTATCTGATCATGATAATTTCCTCAGAAGTTGCTCATACATTTTGATACTTAAAGCTAGTCAGTACTACTTGCATTGCTGAGATTTTCTTAATCATTTTCTTAAAAAGTATTTGAAATTATGAAGAAAATATACTGGTGCAGATACCTTTTGTAAAGGGGCTGTGTAATGAGAATCAGGTAATAGATGCAAATACTTTGTAAAAGACACACTTTTGTCCAAATTCTACATTGCCCATTTAGTCTTTGAAGCAAGGAGTCACTCACTGCTGTGTAGAAAGGAGGAAATTACTATGGCCTGGGTCTGTAATATACAGAGTAAAAGACACTCAAAGGAATATGTAAAAAACAATTCACAGAGAAGATATACCATGTAGCCTGTCACAGTAAAGCACTGGCCATTGGTCATTCATCAAAACAGCACCTAGGATGCCTGCATGAGGAAGAGGGAAAACTAAGACCTGGGATTTCAAAAGTCTGTGTACGCGATTAGCATTCTAACTACTTCTAGAAAAACCTTTGTTGTGCTTTCACACCAGGACAGGTGTACATACTTTGTGTCCTGAGTCAACTTAGAAGGTTAATGTGAGGAAAAATAGGAGGCCAACAAAGAAGAACAATAGGTCAACAAAGAAAAACAATTCATAATCTACATTGGATGATCAATAGATATTCTGGGGGTCAAAGTAAACACAAAACAGTAATGTCATGATGATTGTCCCATAAATGAGGTGTAATTCAGTTACTGAGCTACAGGAATATATACTCTTTAAATTTTTCCTTTGCATGGATTAGATGCTATAAAGCTCTGTATTCTTACAAATGTAGCCATGGTACCTGGTACTTACTTCAGTTAAATAAGTTGAGTGGGACTATTTTAAAGACTCATGGCTTGATTCAGAAATGCTTGGTCTGACAAATGGAAATGAGCTTATACCACGCCTATAATTTACTTTTCAATTATACATGGTAGCTTTACATAAAGAGAAAGGATAGATTAGCATAGATATGTAAAATCTCATTTTAATGAACAGCCAAAACTTCATCTCATGTTGTATCAGAACTGCTAAGAGAGGCACGGTGTGTATTGGGAAGCAAAGCCTAGGAATATTATTTTTGTTTTCCTTGTTCACTCCCAAGTGAAGTGGTTGGTAGATGGTGAAGAAGAGAATTGTGAAGGGAATGGTACCAGGAAGAATAAAGAGTTGGAAGAAAGACATAAAAACTGTCAAGATGGTAATGGCTGAAGTGAGATTTTTGATGAAGTATCAGCAATGTGCTAAAGTACATGCATGCCTAACCCTAGGGCACAACCTAGCCAAACAAGTGCTGGGTTATTTCTCAAGGCTTCCTCCCTTAAAAGGAGTCCTTTCTGATTTGAAGCGAGTACCATTGCTGACACTACATTTCTAAGAATGCTGACAAATTTATAGCTATTTTTCCATGCAAACGAAAATGGTTTCTTAGAAAAGAAATTTGATTTGAATTCGGAGGACCTAGGTCCAAACAGTTATCCACCACCTGAAATCTTCTAATCTTTAAAAGCTTAAGTTTTATTAAAGATAAAAATGAATTCCGTTCTACTTATATTACAGCCCAAGACTGAAATAGGATGTGAAGTCGCTGCAAATTTGAAAACACAAAATCAGTAGCCATTACTGTTCCTCTGAGGATAGGCACAAGTGAATCTCTTGCAATTGTAAGAGGAAGAAAGATGGAATTGGAAAGATTCAGTGAGAACCTCCTCCACAGTCACTAAATTCAGAGTATTTTCCTGATAACATTTAATTCATATTGATAATAGCGTTTGCTATAAGTCATGACAGATATAAAACCTACCAAATATAAAGGGGGTCATTGAAAAACACGTCTTCATTTATGTCAGTGTTTTATAGTATAACTGTCTTGAAAGATTTTGCTGCTGAAGAAGAGGAAGGTATCCGTAAAGAAAGGAAAAAAGACCATTGTTGATAGCCAGGTTTTCAGAAGGAACATTTTTGATCTAACAACACAAGCAAGTCATATTTATGGAAAATTTAGAAAACCTACAAATGTGAGGATACATATATAAGTTCATAAGGTTGTCACCTTTCCAGAACTACTGTTCATACTTGGTTGACTTATTCTTCTAGGGTTTTATCTATTCCTTGTGGAAATATACTTTAAAAATGTCTAGATCCTTCTCTATATGGTGTTTTTAAACTTCCTTTTTCTTTTTTTCAGAAATACTATTGTTAGCACAGACTCATATCCCCAAATGAGAAGACAATTTCAATCATCAGGAGGCTTCTGGGTGTCTGTCCAAAAGTCCGATTTGGCATGCCCTATGAGTTTCATTTTATTGGCCCATCCTGCACTCACCCCTTACCAGAATGATGTAAAGAACACAAGACTCTCTGTTTGAAAACATGCACAGCTTTTCTAAGCTTGAAAATTAAACCATAAAAAGTTTACTGAAAAAAAAAAACCTTTAAAAAGCTCCTTAAAAACTCACACCATAATTGCTCCCCACCAAGCGTGGGCACTTGCTAACTGCCAGTAGTGGCACTGTGACAAATGTAGCACAACTGAAAGCGGGCTATACTAAGAGAAAGAAAAAGCCTTCCACTGGCCATCTGTGAAAATAAGGCATGTGGCCATTAAATGCAGAGGCTGTAAATATACACAAACTCCACGAAGCAAATGGCAAAAAAGGACTAAACTTCAAGCTCAAACAAATCAAAATGTTTAATGCATAGTTACCACTGCTGGACGAAAACAGCTCTGATCTTTGCAGTCTGCAAACTCGGCATGTATTTCAATTAAATACCCCCAAAAAGGAAAGAAAGAAAAAGAAAGAAATGAAAAGACATAGAATAAAACAGTCTGGAACAAAAGGCTATAGATGGCCTATGCTCAATGTTGAGAAACAAACAGCCCCTTTAACTTGCACCAGCCTGTCAAGAATGTCGATTGGAATTATTGAAAGGCTGACATACAGAGTGATGGATGGGTGATGACATGGTACCTATTTGCCTTTTTGTCACGGTTTTAGAATACTGGCTGCTGCGTGCTGATAATATTCACCAAGGGGTTTTCTTTCCCCTCCTGTCCCATAAGAAGTCCTCCCTAGCTAAGACACTCCAAATTAAGGTTTTATGAATGAAAGACAAAAGGAAAGAAAACCTAAGGCTCAAACGCCAACTTGCGTATAAAAGCTGGTCTAGATTTTCTAATAATCAATTGCATAGAAAGCTGTTCTGTATCCATTTTGTATACATTTTCAGAGTGACAAGACTCTAGTAATAAAATGGCAACATTCAACTTTCAGACTTTGTGTGTCTTTCAGGGAAAATCATCCAATAAATAATGGTATGTAAATGTAGAGATTAAAAATAATATACTCACATGTATGAAAAGAAAAGTATTAATCACTTGTGTTATTTTCATTTGTTCCTATGTAAATTCTAACCAGTAGATTTCAAAGATTGGGAACACTTCCTTTTCAGCACACACACACACACACACACACACACACACCCCTCTAGTAAAATTTGCTTTACCACATGGTCACATTTTCCTCCAAAATGATTTACCTCCTCTGTAAACATGGAGGTATTTAGTTCTAATTTGACTTCTCTAATTTATGTGAGATCACAGTGATATTTATACAACCATCCAGAAATCATTAATTGAAGCCTCTTCCACTGAGTGGAGAGGCATGAGTTCCTCCATGCTCCATGTTGTTCAGAGCAAGGCTGAAATTCACCATTTCTCGCAGGCCTTCTTCTCTGAGGGAAGGGGTGCATGTGAGAGAGCGCTGATCTAGCGGCACTGTGTCAGCTTCTGAAGAGTTAACACCACGGGCCCCATCCATCAGACAGCCAGCGAAGCACTGGGGAAGCGTGATGGATGTAAAATTATTACAGGGCTGCCATCCGATACACTTACTGCCATTTGTAACTAATGCTGGGAATGACACACTTTTTTTCATTATTAAACATCCACATTAAGTCAACATTGGTCACTGTCATTTCATGTTTGGCACTCTGTTAAAGGGAAAGAGAAGGTTGACAATGGAAGAAAAAAGGAGGTTGTAATGAAAGAGATTCCAAGTGCCATAGTGGTAAAATTAACTTCTGTTTGCAAATTACCCTATTGTAATATATGATTGGGGTTATGAATATGCCTGACAGACAGCCAAAAAGAGAGAAACTGGTGTCACTGCTGAGTAAATTATGATTTAAAATATAATCTGTACACAAGATATCACAAGATATTTAAGATAGTTGCACAGCTAGTTTCTCTTAGTTCATTGAAAAGAAAGTTTTGTGTTAATATTGTTTGGACAAGATTTCATGACTACATTTTGTATTGTCAATAACTGCTATGTATCAACAACATGCAACGTATTAATTATTGCAACTCTCCTGCTAACCTGTTTTGAAACTGTTTTATTGTTAATTTTTTCTCTTTAAAACAAAACTTTAAAAATACATTTTATTGACCATATTGTGACTTTATTCTGCAGAAATGTGCAATTCATTTTCCCTGAACTGCAAAAGCAAAAGTAAAATATTTTCCCAGCATAATGTACAATTACATCTGAGTTCATACCCTGTGCGCTTGTTTATATTACAGGTACACTGTAGGCAATTCATGGTTGGTGAATGAATTCTCCACCTTAAAAAGATACATGCATACATTGGCATGCTTATTTTTGTGAGTGACATCTGTTTTACATAAGAAAAGCGAAACAGAAGTTGGTCTTAACATGTATGGGGCATGCGTGTGAACACACATTCTTACATTTAATCTGTCACTGAGAAGGGGCTTCCGCACACAGGCTCACATGTCATTTGCTTCTTTATGAACAAAACATAAGCCCTGAGCATGTAATGGTGACAGAGCAAAAGGTGGACAGATGACAATAATTATGAAACAAAACAAATCAGTTTCATGAAGGAAATATTTGAGAGCTTTGATATCATTTTTACAGCGTACCTGGCATTGAAAATTGCCTTTTCCTACCCAAGATCCATACTGATCCTTCTTTCCTTCCCTACTAATGTCACCTTTGATCCTAAGATGGCCCTTGATCTCAGGGAAGAAGTTCTATATTGAGTTGTGGCCAGTAATTTCCTTAAAGATGGGCACGTGACCCAGTTCTAGCCAAAGAGCCCATCCCTATGTGAATGAAGATTGAATTCAGCAAAAGGAAAACTCCTCCTTCCTGAGTCTGCCCGCCTTCGGATGGACAGGATAGAGGTGGAACAACAACCGTTCTGTGACCCAAAGGGAAAAACCAAGAGTCCCAGAGATTTCAAGCTTTCTACCACTGAATGGACGAAGTAATACATCCAACATCAGACTCCCTAGCTTCGTCGTGTGATAACAGCTAAGACACTACTTGTTCAAGCTACTGAGATTTCCCAATGGATGCTGAGAAATATATTTCTAGTAGGTACTAGAGCATAGAAACAGTCTTTCTACATCTATAATGAGAGAACTGAGCTGAGACACTTCTGGTCTATTTCTCATTTCAGTTGCATGCACTACTGCATTAACCCTGCCTGTTGGGATCAGAACAATAAAACAGGTTTTCATGATGTCCTATGAGGTACAGATGCCTTCAAATACAAGATCAAGAACCTGCTGTCCAGTCATCTGGAGGGTCAAAATTGTGTCTACTGGGTGTTAATGAATTTCTTAAAAAAACAAATATCTGAGAGACTTTCTACCTGACGAGATTACATTTACCCCTGTACCACTGTGATTAGTGTGAGCGTGTTATCTGCAACAGAGCTGCGTGGTGAGACATAGAATTACTTGAATATACAATCAGTCTATAATAAACCAGAGATGACAATTATAAATAACACTGTGTCCCAGAGTTTCCAAGAAACCTGACACATAGTTCTTGGGTATGCTGAAACACTTCCAAGAAAAGTAAAGAAGTGAAAAATCTTTAAGAAGTCTTCAATTAAAATGTGGCTCAGTAAAAATGACTTTCATGATGTTTTGGTACATATCACTAGAAAAACATTTGTGCCTATCTTCACACCTCTAATTGTCTGTACTGTTCAACTACAGCTTTTCATATTTAAGACCTAGTTGGGACAACCATGTTGGCTTTTTGATATGTGCAGAAAAGTTCATGTATATAAGGTTTGGTTTCACACCTCTAATTGTCTGCTGTCCAACTACAGCTTTTCAGAATTCAGACTTAGTTGGGACAACCATGTTGGGTTTTTGATAGGTGCAGAAAAGCTCAGGCATCTAGGATTCATGCAAGAACACAGATCTCTACTAGAAGAGAGTAATTTTCTGGTTCTCAGGAGATGGTCTCTACTACCTTTTACGCTCATGTAAAGCACAGGCTGAATTTCTTTTCTTTCCTATTTCCTTTATCCCGGCTCATTTGCATCTGTCTTTCTCCTTTATCTCTCTCACTTTTTATAGTCACATAATTCATGGATTTAAGGAATCATCAATGTTATGTTAGATAAGAAAACATTCCTTTAGGACTCAAGTGATCAGAAAAAATTATAAAGGCAAGTTACCACTGTATTCCTTTTAAACCTTTTATTATGAATGACAAGGGAAAATTTCAAACCAGTAACTGATCTACATACTTACCATCAGTAAAACTGACTCATTATAAAAATCTAATTCAAAAGTCAGTATGTGGGAAAAAAACAGCACACGCTGAATGGTAATGTTACATTATGTGAAAGGACAAGAGCCCAACTTTGTCATCTCATACATATGAGTGATTTGACATAAAGCATTGAGCCCTGACACATGAATTCACACACATAAACACGCAATGATGAACAGGTAAGATAATATTTTGAGCCAAACTGTAAGCTCTGTAAAAGCAGGCACTATATTTCTCTTCATTCAAAACAATGCTACAAACACATAGAACAGTCCCAAACATATCATAGGTACTGATGGTGAATAATTACTAATTAAAAGATAAAAATTTGACATTATGATGTCAGTCCCACAAGTTGCACGGACATAATCACTGTAAAAATGATACTGGGAAAGGCAATCAGAAGCCAGAGTGAGCACTCACTTTAAAGAGTCCCCCTTTGATTGTCGGGAATCAGAGTCATATAAAGGCTGAGGGAATTCCCATACTTTGGTTCAGAAGGTTTCCACATACAGGACTTTGTCACACTACTACACTGCGTCACTGTTACAAATGTAAGACTTTCACTTACCATCAGTAAAAATATGCATTCCAGATTCAGCTCAATTACTGTACATTGCAAGTGCCCAGTAAGGAGATTCATGAATAATAATAAATTCAAGAACAGAGACATCTTATCTGGCCAACAGGTATTGGCAGGTATTATTAGAAAAATAGAATTTTTCTATAAAAATTGGTTGTTATAACTTTGCCGAAGTGGGAGCTTTCAACAAAAGCAACTTTCATTTCTACAACCCAAACAAGAGGTGTTAATCAGAGAAATAAAGTAAAGCGTGGTGGCGGAGGCGGGTCCCAACCAGGGAATAAGGTGCCCAGCAATGGATAAGCACGGAGTAAAGTGAATACAGATGGTCCCACTCCTGCTACTTAATCAAAAGCTGCACAGAGCCACTGGAGCCAGTATAAAGTCATGTGTTAGAACAACAGCTGATCTGTATTAAAGAAGATTAACTCCGTGCCACGGTGGAGGGCCCGGGATTATTTTATGTACTTCCATTGCCTTATAAGCCGTCAGCACAATTATTGCCCTCCGAGGTGAATGACTGATCTGTAACCACAGCTAAACAGCATGCTGCTTGGGGGCCTAGGAGCTTCATGAAGATGAATTTCCATACCATCAAAGTGCTTTTAATGGGCTCCCTGATCCAACCACAAGGCCTGTTTTGCAAGTATATAGAACTCAGGATGAAGGCTTCCTGTCCAAAAGGATTTGGTCGGTTGTCACTTGACAATTCCCAGCCAGCACAGGGGAGCAGAGGGGGGAGACAGGTAGAGTTGTCTGCTTTGGAGGATTGAAAAAAAAGGGTACAGATGCTTGCTCAATGCAACCAACTGCTGTATCCACAGCTGAATTCAATGCGCTTAACAAATAACGGCAATTTAGCTATGCTTGCGAGGAATAGCTTGAGTCACTTTGCATTAGCATCTGGCTGAGGGCTAAACTCATTTCTACATGGGGAGCAGAGAAAAGGAATTTCTGTTCAAGCATCCTTTCAAGAATGTTTAAATATTTGAATATAAATTCCTTTATGCTTGCTATCATTCCTTCTTAGAGCTGTCACTTTGCTTTTCCTCTTCCCTTCTGGTGCTTAGCTTTAAAAATTTTGTGCCCTTCTCACTGCAACAATGTCGTCTTTCTTGTAAGACTGCAAAGAATGTATCCTGACCCACGTTCGGTCCCCTGGAGACACAGCAGAATGGAATTGTTTCTCCGGCCTCAAATTTTATGCATTCTGGGGCCAGAGGAAAAAAGCAGCTGTGACAAGATCACCTTTACATTTTACCTGTACTATGCAGATTGTGGGCTTCTGAGTGATTCTCCGTTGAATTTTACATGAAACCAGGGAAAGCAGAGAGCTATCCAAATCAGCAACCTGCTCATTCTGGACAGTTTCGCTTGGCTCATGTGCTTCCGATTACGATGAACTTTGAAGTTATTGCTAAGTAGTTTATCATTTTTCTCTTAGCTGCTGTATCTCTAGGGCTATGTACAGGGGAGTTCCTGACATTTTAAAATTTCCATTCAAAACATAGCAAAGATTCCCCAAAGAAGTGCATCCCTCTGAACATCTATAATGACATAATATTTTTCTGAGCAAAACACAATGTGTAGTAAAACAAAATAGCCTCAAAATCATTATATCTCAGACAAATTCAGAAGTTTCACTGGACTTAGGTAGAGTAAACAATAACAAAGTTTTTTCCCATTTCACAGCCACTTAACATGCGATAGTGCTCTGTCCTGGAAACATTATCAGCAGCACAGGATCCTACATACTTAGAGTATGACCACAGGAATCATCTAAGCTTATGGTGATTAAAGAAGATTCAGTAGTTTCAAATCCTGTTCATATCCGAATACAAGTTAAGTATCTCCGTAAAGCAGAACTTTCGCCCAGACTCAGATATTTCGAATGTCACTTCATTTTAATACAAACTGGCAGCATAAAAGGGGATATTAATTGTCAGTAAGGACTGGAGGTGGATAGAATTATAAATGCTTCCCACTTGCAGACGGTTTTGATTAGGATGGGCACAGGGATTTCTGCACTGACGGAGAGGAAAGGAAAAGAGAGAACTGTCATTCAGAAGATGGTAAGATGAAATGAGGGAAAGGAAAGCATCCAGGCCCGTTCATGAACTCTTCCTGGAAAATAAGTTATCTCATGAACTAACCTTTTCTGTCCGGCAGTTATTGAGACCTAGACTATTCACAACAGCCACCTTCCCATCAAGCACCTGTTGTTCCCGCCGAAGTTGCTCCTTCATTTGTCGAGCTTCCTGGATTGCCTTGCTGACAGCATCGTGATCATTTAAATAACCTGTGGACGAGAGACAGGGCAGATGTACAAACGCGTGGCATGGCTCGGCTTGAACCACAGAAGTCTCTTCCGGGTTGTGTGGCGGCTTGTGCCTGGCGTGTAAGAATTTCTTCATGGGATTAGTCTGACATTAACCAGTGAATGAGTACCTGATGATTGAGTCACAGAGTCAGATATGAACATGTTGGCCAACTTCTGTAATAAAAACATAATGTTTAAGGGAAAGATGGGTGTTTCCAAATATTTGGAAAGAAGTTTAAGATACAATTTTAAAGAAACTGTCTGGGTATTATCTGAATATTCTTCAGGGCAAAATAAAATGTATCTGATTTTTTCTTTATCCCAGGAACATTTTAATGTCATCATAATGTATAGCTGTTGTTAGTTATCACTATGATTTTTCAGTGTCTCAGAATATTGGAAAGGTTAAAGGAGTTTTTGTATAGCACTATTATGTTTCTTAGATACAGAGGAATAAATCATTATTAAGTGACTGAAAGAAGAGCGTTTTCCCCCTAAATCCATTTATGGTGAAATAAACTACAGGTGGCAGTGCTTTGCTGCAGATTTTAAACTTGTAATAGCTAAGAGTCTGACTTTCGAGCGCAGACTGTAACCAAGCACCTGTAATTGATTAGAAATTGTGGCTACTGTTAACTAGAGTCACACGTAACTCACACTCCTAGTGAGACGGTTAAATGGTTAGCTCTTGTCTGCAGCCGCACAGCCCAGAGTCAATGAGAAACACTACCAAAATTTTTCTTTTAAAGAGTAATGAGAGACCAGGAGCTAAACTAATTCTAACTTTGTTTTAATACTGGTCATTTATTTGCTGCACATCATGATGACGAACTGCATGATGGTAGAGTAGCATGCTGATGGGCAACAATGGTTCTTACAAATATTTAAAGGAAAGCTAATAGCTCATCTTTCTCTCTCCCTATCTTTTAAGTGGGGCATAAAGTGGCATAAAATGAATCTGTAATATGAAATTGCCCAGAAAAGGGACTTGTTTGTGACACGAGGCTAAATCTAACCAGATCCATTGGTGAATTGTGACAGATGGAGGGACTGTGAGACAGAAGGCAGGCACTAATCACACATAAAATGACCGGCTTGCCTCAACATGTTCCGTGGATTCCAGCAAACTTTACACCCTAATCCATTTTTAGAACAAAAAACATCTGGGCCATAAATCCTCTAATCTGCCAAAACATGCTATTAAATCCCATGATTTGTTGAAAAACACTAAGATTAAAGAAAGGAAATATAAAATGGCTAACTGCCGTGTTAGGAAAGTGTTATTAATACTCTTTCTTTGTCTCAATTATGAATGTTCTGGTACTAAAGAGCCTTGTCTAATCATGTCAGATTACACATCCTGGTTGTATTGCTACACTCTTCTATCTGATCTGCTGCATGCCAAAAAACATAAAATATTTTCTTGCTGCTTAAACATTTCTCTTGAAGAAACTGATGTCAGATTAGTACAGTGCTTGACTGTGGAAGGTTTCTAAGTGGTCCACGCCTTTCCTCTTTAATACGTACAGACAAGACCAGCTTCTCTGATCTTTTTGAGGGTGAGGGTAAGTTCCACGGTAGGTGACAGATGGAAGAGCCTTGAGAACTATTATATAATAGTCTTTTGGAGCTAATCAATGGAATTTATTCACAGACCAAAACACTTCAGCTCTTTATAAATACAGCATGAACTGGAAAATAGACCGAGGACTGATGTTTAGGGTTAATATTTACTGTAAAGGGGAGTTAGCCTTGTATTACCCTCAACATCCTGATTTGGTTCTTCTGAACAATCTTCTTCAGATATTATTCTTAAGTCTATCCTGGTCTTTCATTATTCTAAAAGAAACACACTCATAAAAGAGGGTAAAGGCCTGGATATGCTCACTTAGTTAAATCTGAAGAGGATTACCCCGATTTTGTTCTTCTCTAACTTCTGTTTATATTTTACCTGGTTTCATGTGCTTTGCAGTTTACTTAGCTTCTCTAGACCACAGCTAGATTGAATAAAAGCGTGGATCTTTACACTTCTTAGGGACTGAGAAGATAACACTGTGCAGGAAAATAATTAATCCAGATGGGAGAGGAATACAAATAATCATACAAGTGGATAGTGGACAAACACTCTGGAATGGCTATTTCCATCTTGAAATGATTGCAGGTAGAAAAAGGTGTTTTCTTTAAACTAAACATTGTTACTTTTAGACCCCTGAGTTTCAGTCACGATGTTACACAACATTCTAACGTTTGCAAATATATGTTAAATCAAGGCCATTTATATATCCCAGGATTCAACCTTCACAGCCTCATTTGTTGGCCCTTGACATTTTGTTCCCATTCCAGCCGACACATGTCCATCTCTGCTCAGTCCCTTCCTCAGCCAGCGGCCTCCGGTCACATGAGTGAGGCTGAATGCTTCCCTGGCCAAACCCTACTCTCTGCCAGTCACAGCCCTCTGTTCACGCCTGTTCAATGAACAGGGTGTGCCCTACTTTCAGTCAAGGAAAAACCCCTATGTGTTCAGTTTCGCTTCCTTTTTATTGCTGCTTCTCATTTACAACGTCCACCTGGTCTCTACCATGTCCACACCGCAACCCGTGAGTACTTGTGCTTCTCTCTCTCCCCGTCACAAGCGAAGTTCCTCCTTTCACTTTGTTTTGCTAGTTCTGTCTCCAACCCTGTCTTTTCTTTTGCCTCCACAGTCAGGCTTCTCAAAGATGCTTTATCTCCCACTCTCCAATTCTCTCCTCACTGCAAACCGTACATCTGTTTCCTGGAGTCTTTCAGTTGCCAAATCCTCGGGCATTTTCCACCCCTGCAGAATGACAGGCTAGCATTAGCCCTCCTGTCCTTATGGAAACTTCTTCCTCCCTCGTTTCTCTTCACTGCATAGTCTGCTTCCCTCTTTTCTCTCCCTCCATCTTTGTGTTCTTGCCTGAGATATTTTATTTTCTTCACTTGCTCCTTAGAGTTTGGTCCAAATTTACAATCATCAGAAAAAGTGTGTGTTTGGATGTTGGACAACCCTGAATTGAAACCCTAGATTTGTCACTGATATAAATTATACAACTTGTTTTATTTTTGTAAGTCTCAATTATTGCATATGTTAAACGGGTGTAACACTCACGAGATATAGTCTCTTGACAGAATAACTGGTCCACGAAAGTAATGCACTGTTACTTCACTGACAAAGTGGCACAGTGGCATAAGTAGAACTTGTGGACTGGATTCAGATGGATCCCGATTTCCACCTCTTGTAAAGTGTGGTTTCTGACAAATTATGAGCACTTAATCTGTTTCTAGTTTCCTCAACTGTGAAATACATGTAATGTGAATAGAAGAATGAAATGAAGTAACACTCGTGAAAAAGTCATAGAGGCAGTAAGTAAGGTTAAGCTCTTTCTTGCCTTTCATTTTCCTTATTTACGTACCTTTAGCGCTCTTTACACATGGCTTTGACCATGACAGTTCAATCTGTGAGGGAACATTGTTTCTACGTTGTTACAGAGGTTCAAATAAAATAGAAGTTACCATATCAGAGCTCAAAGTGACCCCAAGGTGTTATTTGGTACACTTGATTTTGTCTTCACCGTACATTTATCCAGTAATTTTGTCTAAAAACAGGGCTGGAAGGGAGAGTGCATGGGTAGAAGTTTGTGAGCCTCTCAGGAGGGGAATGAGAGGACGTAGCCTGGGGTAAATACTACTTAATATTTTAAGTGAAATTTGGAAAATAAGGGTTAGGAACCATGAACACAAGAAAAAAATTCTGTAACTTTGTTACATACAAAATTTGCTTTTTTATGCCTTGATGTTCATGCTTTTTTTTTTTTTTTTTTTTGTACTGGGAATTGAACTCAGGACCTTGTGTTTACCAGGCAGGCGCTTGTGCCGCTAAGCTATATCCCCAGCTTGATGTTTATTCTTAAACACTATTTAAACGTTTTCAATTTATTTCTTTAAAAAGGACCCATCATATACATTTTCAGGGGCAGAAAACATGGAACAAGCTGAAAAGTGCGATTTTAGAGGTAATAATCTGTATGGGGAAGAATTAGTAACAGTGGTTGCCCAGGGTAAAGAAAAGAAACCAAATGACCGGTAATGGCTAGAATTTTGCCCCCTAAAAATATGTACAAATTGGAAACCCCAGTATCTGTGAGTGTGACCTTATTTGGAAATAAGGCCAATAAAGATAAGAAAACTGAGAGACACAGAGATTTGACCCATGGAGAAAGCAGAAAACCTTAGACTGAAAACGTCAGCCAAGTAAATCTCTTCCCATTCAAGCTGTGGGGGCCGGACCTGATGGTGAGCAACGGGAGAGCAAATAACGACCCACTTTGCGTACCCTACTGCTGAAAGGAGTATTTCGTAAGATCATGATCACTCCTAGCCTGTTAAAAATGTCCATGCTCAAGTAACAGCAAGAAATATTAACGTGAAAAAGAATTTTACACTGTGTGAATTTTCAAACTCTTGAATATGTTCACTGTGAATCTCTAAGAGATTAAAAACAGTGTGCAACCTTTTCAAAATACAATGCAGTCTTGAAATTCTTTAATTTTGCCCCCCAAACACAGTTGGGGAATGAGTTCCATTCATAATTCTGCTTGTTCTTCCCCGGTACTCTGGCTAGTTTCTCGTGAGTTTGGGGTTTACAGCAGAGAGACCTTTTCCTTCTGGCTCCAAGGATAGTCCTGTGTCCTCTTGTCCCTTCTCGTGTCCCCCAAGATTCCTCATTGGCTGAAATTATCCCTCTTCCTGGTGTGTTCAGGAGTTTACTCCACATTTATCCCTTCCCTGATGATTCTCTGACATACTCTAGACATGTTCCTTGGCAAGTGTATTTCTGCCCAGGTAGCTCCCTTTGAAACCATGTAAATTCTCTTTTTGCCAGTCTTGAAATTTATTTTTCTGTACAAATCTCTGTTGCTTCAGCCTGTTACTTGAGGGCACTTTTTTCATTCAATCCTTTGGCCTATATTAGGGTTGCTGGGAGGAATGAAAACATATTTTTAAGTTGAAAGTGTCTGTGTCTGTAATTCCAGTTTCATTGACTAGCTCTTTCTACACAGCAATGGAAACCTGTACCACAGGGCACAGATTCATTAAAGCTCATGGGGTTAACCAGTGAGGTGAAGGCAACACAAATTTTTATTTACTACATACATATTTTACATAAAATTTTGTAGCTGTAAGTACATGTAAGAGCATAACTGTTTCAAGTGATTTCAAGAAATACTATTTTCCTTCTATTTCTGAGGTCTTATAACTAACTTTTTGGTGCCCTGATATGGAATCATTTTTTTATCTGTGAAAGCTCACCAGAATTAGATAATAAAAGTGAAAGCAACTTATGCACTGTGAAGTGTAACTGCCACGTGAGATTCAAAGAGACCCTTAATGTCCTCATAATCCAATGGCTTTCTTTGAATTACACTGTTCTCACTTCATCAGCAACACTGATGAAAATTTTTCTCATTAAAACCCTCCTGTAAGTTATTCTCATTAAAAATGTAAACTAATGTAATTTCATGGTAACATTTTCTCTCATGTCATTATATTTTAAATCAGGAAGTTACAGAAATAATGTACTTCATAAACTTGGACATACTTCCCTCCATTTTATTGGGTCAGAATATTTCTAACACATTTGCACAATTTTACTTTTCATGTGCCTTTGAGGAGGGAGTGGTAAGATACATATTCTAGTATGTTTTTGTATGGAAAAAAACTAAAACAAAATTTCATAACAAGATGATAAGAAAATAACAGTAGTTAATACATTGCACATTATTAGCTTTAAGTAATTACTCAGTTACAAGATAGGGGCATAAAAAATTCTCCAATCGATATTCACACAAACCATCTTTTTTTTTTAATCAATTAAGCGACACTAATAGTATGCTAAACATACCAGGCTAGACACTGTGGGGCCCCTGAGGCCTCAGCCCATGTCGGCTTGTCCTCATGACTTTGCAAAATGTGTGGCATACAGAAAATATTTAGTTCTCACTTGGTTGTGGAGTGACCATCAATGCAGGTGACTACCAACTGACAACAATTAGAAAGAAAGAAGTTGAGGGTTGCAAGCTTCCACCTCCAACCACCATGACTATAGACCACTTATTAAGACACATGTATATTTGTTTCCTCAACATAAACACAGGATCTAGGAGTGTAGCTCCATCCCAACACAGTTGGCTTGTGTGAGTGCCCGATCTTGGTTATCAGCACTAAAACAAAACAACCAACTTACTTTTAAAGCCTGAGTGTGCAGTGAGCCTCATTAGCTCTCTGTTCATTATTTGTAAAATAATAGCTTTCGATGAGATGACAAAAATATCTGCTCTATCTAGTTAAAAGTCTATAGTTTTCAACTGCAGTGAAAAATAGACAAAAAATGCTTTTAAAAAATGTTAAAAGGGTTATACATATGCACGACATTGGTGAACAGGGCCTAGGAAGGAAAGACAGCATCTGGGCGAAAGATTCTAGAACCATCCATCATTCTTCTGAACTATTCCTACCTTTGCAAGATTCGCTTTCTTTGCCAGTGCCTATCTTCCATGCAGCAATCAAAATTATTCTTAGAGAATGCACTGTAACACTGGTCACCAATCTCAAAAAGTCATTTTCTATCTTTGTAGTTAACAGATGTGTAGCAAAGAGCCCCATGCCATTAATGATCGCTTAAGTTATCTTCTGGTCCACAGTTTTCCATAGTTTATTAATGGCATAACACATTAATTCTTCTTTCAGAGTGACCTTTACAATGCCATTAATCCTTACAGCTTTTATCCAGCTACATTATTACTCATCACATTTTCAGCTTTCAACATCTGCATTTGTTGAAAATAGAAAAGTAAATTGTAGTGGCCTCAAACTCTTGGAAAATATGAGGGATGTGTCTGTGGTGAAGGGACTTTTCAGGAAAAAAAAATAAAGAGATATTTTAGTCAAGGAGAAAGCCATGTGATAAATGTTAACTACATTTTCGCCTTGCCGAAATACTCTGTCAAACTTAATCCTTGAGAATGCTGAGGTAAAAAGTATGATAAAAATGCATGCATTGTAGTTATTCTATTAGTTAAAGATTTTGGTTCTAATAACATTACAAAGGTAGCTCATATATCAACACTGTGATATTTATGAGCCTTCGTGTATATTATGGAAGTGAATCATTCTTGCCAAATAAAATATTTTTCTCTTTCACAGTTAGTACATAAATGTAAATCTAATCTGACTGACATTTAGGGTGCTGAGCAAAGTAATTGAGCATTAGAGCATAATGGTGAAAAAGCACATGTGTATTCCATACTGGTTTCAAACTTCTAAAAACTTCAGATTTTACTGTTTCTCTTTTGATTGCTGCCCTGCTGCACCAGATGGAATTTCCCTTAACACATAATCTTGGACTCTCGATTGTAGGATCAAACCACGAAATACGCTCCTTGAGTGGTCTCTGTATTGTCTGGCCCACAATTTCTCTGAACTTTGACTATTTTCTCTTTATTTTCTTCAGTTTAGACAAATGATAGAGCTTTTCTCCTTCCCAAACCTAGTCCTCTCATCGTCTCTCCTTGTTATACAATCACTTTTCCGTGTGTGCATGTGCGGTACCGGAGCTTGAACTCATGGCCTTCTACATGCTAGGAAGTTACTCTACCACTGAGCTACATCCCCAGCCCTGTACCGTCACTCGTGTACTCTTGCATATCTACGTGTATCCCCAACTTCTCCTGCCTCTCTTTCATCAAGAGGAACATATTCCTAGTCTTAAATCTGTGTCTGCTCAGCCTTCTTATGATTATTTTCCAGCACCAAGTTGATGAAAAGACATTCAATATCAACTGTGCTTTTTCTTGTGTTCTTTTAATCTTTGTACCTAGAAGTCTACTCAAATTATTCCACTGAAATGTCTTTGTCAGAATCCATCTATCCATGAGCTCCAGACAAATCTAAAGCTTTTTTTCAATGTTCTGTAACTTGCCTGAAGGATGTGCCACCGTTAAGAATAATCCCCACTATCGGAAAACTTTTTGATCTCTCTGTGCCAAGGTGATATTGCCTTGCTTTCATTCTTACTCTAAGATACTCCTTAGTTGTGTTCCACATAAAATGCTTATAGTGGTTTTAAAAACTTGTTCATAGATACTACACTTTGAAACTATTTTCTTCAAAAGTCAGAGCCTAATTATCCCTTAGCTCTAGTTGGGTGCACTTAGTGATCCTCTTGGAAGGAGCAGAATGAAACAGAACTAAGGAAGCGTGACTTTGAAGAACAGGTCATAAAATGCACTGTGGCTTTCTTTTTGCGCTGTCTCTTGAATGACTCACTTGGATAAATTTTCTGTCATGCTAGGAGCAGCCCTGGGGAGAGACCCATGTGGCAAAGCGCTGAGGTCTCCAACCAACAGCCATGGAAGCCAGTCATCATGGGAATGGATATTCATGCCAAGCAAAGCCCGCCGATGACTGCAGCACTGGGTGAATTTATATGACAGATCTTAAGCCAAAATTAACCAGCTGCGCTGACACTTAAAAACTGAGATGATACATGTTGGCTGTTTGAAGGGACAAAGTGTTAGGTTAATTTTTCATATACCAATAGATATCTAGTACAGTAACTACAGCTCCTATGACCCATCATCCACTTTTCTTCTTACCAGACACAAGCTTTCCAGCCTTGTCAAAGAAAAATTTCCACATCTAAAATCCCAGCACCCCTTTTATATTATCAGAGGGCTCACAGTTACCTCCTGAAAAACCCCTGTTTCAAATCCAACACTTATCTAAACTATATTTTGAACTCCCAATTTCACCCTACT
The DNA here is from genome assembly GCA_004027595.1 of Dinomys branickii. Taxonomy (NCBI): domain Eukaryota; kingdom Metazoa; phylum Chordata; class Mammalia; order Rodentia; family Dinomyidae; genus Dinomys; species Dinomys branickii. The sequence continues at coordinate 222,754 of PVLD010000080.1, forward strand.
TTGAATTTCTCTTTAAGAGCTCGAGGACACAAAATCTTTGTTAGTTCATAAAATTCTAAACCCCAGAAGTCTGTCTTCACCTTGACTCTTCCCAGATATATTTAGTAATAGAGAAGTTATGTCAATTGTTTCTTAATAATATCTGCCCCATCTGCTGTCCCCCGTGCTTTAACGTGCTTCTTTCTACTCTTGTCCTACATGGAAATGAAATGTTCTGATTGTAATATCTTTCTGCTGCTAATACTCCTCTGAAAGTGCAGATCACATTGTGTTTTGGAGAAAATGTCTCAAAATTAGGACATTATTCAATCAGATCTCATCTAAACCTTTGTGTGACTGTTCATAACTTTCTGCTACATATTAATTCCATACTGTAGTCAAATTAGTGCATTTCTAAAAAAATATACCACACCACTGAGTTTTTTCTTAAAACCTATAATGCCCAGAAATGTATCACTTCTGCAAAGCTCAGTTTTAATTATGTTAGCTCCTATTTAGTCCTTCCTGATGCTTCCCAAGCAGAATCCAATCCTCTCTTTGACAACAGTATTGTAGCTGTGCTCTAAAGTAGCACTAATTGTACTTGACTTGAACGACAGGTTGGGGAACTTTCCCCTAAATAAACTAAGTGAGTTACTGGAGGGTTATTCTGTGTGCTGACCTCTTCATTATCATATTCAAGTAATAAACAGTGCAATAATTGTGTGTTGAATTACTGAATGAAGTATTTACATTCTAATTTATGTACAAAATTAATAAAAACACATTGATTTTTTGGGGTCAGGTTATAGAAACATAGCTTGGTGTTTATTTACTGAAATTATAGTCAGGGAGAAGTGAAGGCATCAAAAACTTTCAAAGAAAATGGAATGATATGAACTTCATAACTTGATTTTATTTTGTTGATCCAGGCAAAATACATTTCATCATTAGCTACACATTGTATACATCAACAAACATGGAAATAAATTTCTGTGATGGAAAAGGCAAGTTAACTACTGACATCTGGAACCACAGCTCACTATGGTCACGCATTCAGGCTTGTTTTTAAAACTGAACTTACGGACAAATAGTTACACATATAAGCTTGCAACTGGATTTTGGGGGGGACATTATAGTCTGGACTTCATTTAGAAATTTCACTTGAATGTTTAGGACAGACGAATACCATTGTTCAAATTAAAACTCTGCTGCTGAGCTGAAGCCATGTATAGGGTTATATGCTGTATGCCATTAAGAAGATTTCATTCAATTGCCATAAACAGAATATCATAGAGAAGAGAAGAAACAGAACTTACCTATTGTGCTAACTCTGGCTGAAGGACTAGCTAACGTTGCTGGGACAGAGGCTTTGAGGGGGCCTGCCCCGCTGTTTATTCTCAGAGCTGGCATATGGGGAGAGGTGGGTGACGTGGGTGACTTGCCGTCAGAGGTCTTGGGTTTAGCTGATAGGTTCAGTGGCTGTGCCACTTCATCCTGCAATGATCATTAGAACATGAGCTGTGATAAGCAAAGGCTGCTTTCAAATGGTTAGAAAAACACAGGTATACAGCCTGGCATTTCCCCTCAAATTATTCTACTGATCCATGATGTTAACATTTGATCTGAGTATTACAGCGTTTGGTTAGCTGTCAACATAATGTCACTTTCAAAGGCATATCACAATCCCTTGTGGTAAAATGAAGTACACATGCCCTCAGCTATCCACAGAAAGCACACAATTAATGTAACCTGCAAAAAATAATTTTCATATTCCTTTGTTACATTCATTTTTAAAAGCTCTAAAGAACAGAGGTTGAATCTCCAACATTGTTAGACCCTAGTGCTGAGGTGTAACATTTAGAACATCGGCGAGGACTTCAAATGGTTGTGTGGTTCTCATCAGAACTGCTGTCCAAGTTAAATACAAAAAAGAAGATCATTTTCTAACTTTCTAATAAAATACACACTTCATCTAGAAACTTTTGGATCCCATTTAAAAATGAAAACAAACATCATTAATATTATCCGAATACTTTCTACTCACTTATATGTGACATTGTTCCAAACACTTCACACACATCATGTTTTTAAAATCCAGATTTGTTTTCCAGATTTGCCTTACTGTGTAACACATGCAGCCTGAAGATCTGCATGAGATCTGTTCAGCATGGTTGGTAATTTCCAATTGTCCTGCGTGTGAACAAACTTGATTTTATATGTTCCTATATTAGCCATTAGGTAATTTCATATGTAGAATTTATGGATACAATTTTACTCCAATTTCTATCCCATCATATATGTATCAGATAATATTATTACATCATTTTTCTAACACTACAAAAAGAGAAAGTTACTGTATTCCCTTTGTGTAGGCTAAAATTAGAATACTGGGCCACCTGTTTATACATCAGTGTTTACATTACATCCCATTTTACCTGCACAATATGGTAGAATAAAAGTTTGATTTCACCTTAGTACTACTGCATGAGTTAAAAATATAAAATATTTACCAATAGGAGGATAAATACTTGAAAGAAGAAAAATTTTCAGATGTAATAACTAAGTGACATGTTAATTAATAAAAACAAATTTTTACTTATATATTCACCCCCAAATGCTGCAATTAATCCCTTTATAAAATAGTATAAAATGACAACTATTTTGAGTTTATATTTTAAAGAGTTTTATTAGGTCGTTATTTGATATTGTGGTTAGGTGTACTTAACAAAACCCAAAAACTGACTAGGAAAAACAACTCTCCAAATTTTCTAGTTCATTTCTCATTTGTTTCAGAGGAAAGAACAGTCATTTGAAAATCCTTGAGATAATTCAAATTGGCAATGTGGTATTTTGTGAGATACATAATCAATAAATGATCCTTACTTCAAATCTGTATTGATTCATAGAATCTAAGTAGGAAGTGATGTAAGGTAATTTCATGAATGATTCAATACATAACTTTGAGAAATTTGCTGCAGTATTTTAAAAGCTGTAGGGGAAAACTACTCCCAGATTGCTCAATTTGAAACATTCAGTCAAGCAGTTCAGACAGAGGTGCTGTGTGTCCCTGTTACATACATCTTTGGGTATGGGTGAGTAGTCTTCAACCTGTGCTCCCCAGGTTAGCACCCTCCACATCAAATGGGGATTATCATAGTGACTTTGGGGGTTTGTCTCAGAAATCGATGTTTTAGTAAGTATTCCTAGATGATTCTGATACGCAGTAAAATGTTTGAGAACAACTGCCTTACATAACACAAAGGGATCCTATTTAAAAAGTTTTATTAGGCTACTGAACATTAAAAAAACTCTATTTGAGCAGGTAACCCTAAAAATTCTGTAATAGTACCTCAGTCTTTATTTAACATCTGATTGGAACATAATGGACCCTAATAATAAAGAATAGAATCTTTCATATGCACAACACACTAAATGCTATTGAGTAGCAATGGGGTAATGAGGATTAGAATCCAGATCTTGTCTCCATTGATTAAATATCTGGGTTGGCTGGTAGGGACTCTACTAGTTACTGGGCAGCTGTGAATATTCCAGGCACTCCCCCACCATGCTGTACTCTTTACTACCCTCCGTGGGAAAGTGACGGCTTTGGGGGCAGCCCTCTTTCGGACAGCATCAACAACTCTTGAAGAAGTTTTGGGGAACGATGTGAGAAATTAAAAGTAGTTGGTTAGCGGGGCTATGCGGGGAAAATAGAGAAGGGCATGCACTTCCAGCATTGGAATAGGACAGATTTATGAGCACAGAGGAAAGAGTGTGAGCGTGTGCGCAGGGGGACCGAGGGTGTCCACGAGCAGGAGAGGGATGCGGATGCGGAGGGGGTGAAATGTCACACATCTTAGGTTTAAACACCAAGAGCTATTACCTGTGCATGCTAAAAGATGAGTACTCAAAGCATTTATTAAGGCTAGAGACCCACTGGAACTCTTAACATTCCTAATTCAAGGCAGCACAGATGTCTGCAAGCCAAAAAGTGCAAGGCCCCAAGGACGCCACAGAGGCTGACAGTTCTGAAGTTGATATAAACGTCACTCAGAATTGCCCTTTTATTCTCCTCCGTCCTGCGACCAGGCAAGTCATACATTCAGTAAGAACTCGCATGCTTGATCCTTACCGTGGTAACTGAATAAATAATTCAGATGCATTGTATATTATTTCAAAATTTAGTTTCCTTAGTAATTTACTACACAGAGATGCCACACCAGGGTTCATTATTCATGAAAAATACAGAAACTACTGTAATTTCCCATTTTTCTATTAATTATTTTTCATTATACAAGATGAAAATTTAAAAACCTTACCTAGTAAATGGACATGGGCTATCTAGGTATAGTACCCATTTTCACAATTGTGACTATAAGCAATGAATACTGAAGAGATATCTTTTTCTACTTTGCTTTTCTACTTTAGGAAAAATTGCAAAGGTTAGCCTTATCATTACTATTCTTACAACTAAAGTATAAATTTAAAAATACATATAAATAAGTTGCAAATAAAGGAATATGAAGAATTTTCAAAGTCAAGAAAGCACTGGAAAAGATGACACTTTTAGAAGTATATCATCACAAATAGAGCAAAGCAACTTCTCTTTAATTCCATGCCCAATTATTTAATGCTGTTGCCAATTAAAACTATTGAAAATGGTGTATTTCATATATACAAAGTGATAGTTAAGAATTTACTTGTTGTGTAGCTCCAAACTTTACATAGTAATGTAAAAAGTACTTAAACTTATAACATGTAAGATCAATTAAACATGTTTTTATTCATCAAAAGCTATTATTTCATTTGTAGGTTTCACTATAAATATTATGAATCAGTTACTTCCTCTTAAGCTCCGTGAAGTAATTAATCATCTCCTGGAGGAAATGAAGGCTTGGAAAGTTCCATTCAGGGTCAGGGGTTTGGATTCAATGTCAAATGCTCTTTCAAATATAGGTAACAACTTTTGCTCTAAACTTAAAAAGACACTGACTGAATGTCATTTCTGAAATTTGGACCTAAGTGCGTAGTTCTATCATATAAAAAAACCACATGAGGGTTAATATACATCAAATAAAATAATAATAATCTCATTTGCTATTTTATACATTAGTTACAAAGGTAAGGCACAAATCATTGACTTGTTTCTGGCAACTGTGTGCTTTTCAGTTCTCTACAATGTATAGCATCCAACATTTCTTTTGGTAATACTAAAACATTGTTTAGACTATTCCTTGAGAAAAACAACAAGGATGAATGTAAAATATATATGGTAGGAGAAAATGCTTTGTATTTGCAAATACAAGTTTTAGAAATCTAGTTTATTATTCTAATAAACTACTGGCTGATAATTGTTTGAGAATGAATACAAGGCAGCTAATGTCCATGCCTGTTCTGCTTGCTCATAGCTACTAGCGCTTGTTTGAAAGCAAACATCTCAATTAACAGGGTCATGTGCTCACCATACCCAAAATATTGCGGAGTCTCTAATTAATGTGTATTCTAGGCTGTGACAGTCCCCCATAGAGATAAATAAATTATGTGAAAAAAGAATATGACATAAATTTGTAACCTTACATGCTTTGAAGGAATACCAATTGCCATCATGAACATATAGATTATTCTAGATAATCTTAACACTATAAAATAACTATAAAAAATTAAAATCTATTTCATGTAGGTAAATTTATTCTAGAAATTGTATATTTCTAACAAAATTGTATTGATATTCATAGTTTTATGATATATGACAACAAAATGACTCAGAAAAATCAAACACAATTTAACAAAAATCATATTCAGAATCTTGGAGGATTCTCTTCTTCCTCTCCTCCTTGGCCTTTAATTTTTTTGCTTAAAAATTTAATAGAGAACTAAAAAAGATAAGGACAGCAGTAATCTACAGAAGTCTATTAATTTTTTTCTATTTTTATCCTTGTCTTTCACAATATGGAAATATTTGTTGCCCAGGAGATGGCCCACCTCTGACATGCAAATAGTACCTTTCAGAATAAAATTTTCAACTTTATATCATTATTCACTATCATTATCCAAACGTTGGTATGTTCCATGCCATATCACAGTTGGTTTGAAGTTCCACTTCCTTCAGTATTTACCTACATTAATTATTTAATATCAAACATTTGTTTGGCAGTTAAATTTACACTACTCTAATGCCAACACAAGAATATATAAACTCATTCACTCATTCAGTCATACATCTATTAATTCATTATTTATCACAATACTTCCACTGTTTATTAATGGCTTTTATCTCTTGATGCTAGAAATCAGAAATTGACAGACATCTAGGTATGTGGCTTGGAAGCTTTCGCTTTCTGTAGTCAATAATGAAGAAGAAAAGTTTGAAGTGCATTTATTTCTGTTTATATTCTAGGTATAAATGTCTGTGGAACTCTTTTCCTTTAAGTTCAATTCCTTGAGGTCAGTTTGTCTATGGATTTAATATATTGTTTCATTTCTAAAAACACTTTAATTCTTCCATAGCCACATAATAATTGCATACATCTATCTATCACCTACGTGTCGATGTATCTGTCATCTGTCTATGTACCAATATATAAACGTCAGGCTTCTTTCCTTATATGATCTCAAAGCCAACTCTCCTCACGTTTGTCATAAATACTCATGAGAAATAGCTGTAACAACATATGGGGAAGAATAAAGATATCCATGGAGAAGAGTGCACAGTTAATCATGCCGCGGCTCTCATCCTTCCTGATGAAATAATCTTAGTGCATTAAATAGAAAAGTTACGTGATAGCCTACATTTTATAACGTTCACTGCTGGTGTGTCACACTTCCCTTGCTTGTGTTTACACTCACCCTTTCTCTCCCTTCTTGTACCCTACCCCAGTTCTTCAGGATGGGAGCCCCTTTTCACCTGTCCCATTCACATAGGGAGGTTTGCTAGAGGAGACAAAACAAAACCGAAATGCTGTGAAGCTCTCCAGGAAGACTGGTGTGTGTTGGCTGATACCTTCTTTATGAAGAACTTGGAGGAGAAAAGGTCTACATTTATGTGTAAGAGTCAATCAAGCTAATGTACAGAAAACTGCAACAATCTTAAAATGTTTTAGTTTCTTAGTCTTTGAAGCATTAAGAATGTTACTTAAGTGGATGATCTTACTCCGCACTTAGTAGAGGTAGGTAGGGTTCTAAAAATTAAGTTTATCATCTTAGGAAGAGGTTCAGAGGTGTAAAGCTCCTTTGAATGAACAGATGCCTCCTTTTAGGTCCACAAATTGAAAAATGCCCTGTTAACCAAAGAGAAAGAACTCCAGGAATTCTTTGCTAGGTGTGCTTTTGCTGTGTCAATGGTACCCTCAGACCCAACTGCTATTTCAATGCAAGTCTTAAGTTGTTTAGCTGAGGGTAATATGCTCCTGTTTCTCCTTTGACTCCCTTATTTCGCAGTTTTCCTCTTTTGCTTAATGGAAACCTGTTTCTTTTAAAAGTGGATACTAGTGTTGAATTTGGGGGATATTGGCCTCACGTTCCTTTTATATTTGTACTGTTGGCCCTTAATTAATGGAAAAAAAATTCAAATATACCCATCCTTTAACTTGTTTCAAATGCCCTCTGTTCCTTCTCCCTCATAACCTTAGTATTTTCCTCATTTTCTGACTTTGTTGATTAAGTCTTGAAACTATAAATTATTCATACAAACACACTAACATTTTGAAAACAGAGAGAAAGATGAACACTGACTTCTGGAGTATCCCTTATCCTTTACATTTATAAGTTTAAAAAATTGTTTTAAAATATCTAAGCCAAAACAGGAACATTGTTCTTCTAAAGCAGAATTCTTGGCTGATAGCCTCCAAGAGGTCTTGCTCCCTACTGTTTTTATGTCCCTGTAAAGTCATTCTCTTCCCCAAAGAGATAGTTGATCTCTAGAACTAATAACGTATTTTAGAAATGGCAGAATTTGACTTCTGATGGTCTGTCATAAAAGACACTGCAATTTCAACCCTCCTGTTTGATGGGCCACTTGACAACTTTGATCACTTTGAGGGATGACTTGATCAAGCTCAGCACTGTTGACATTTTGGGCTGGATAGTCCTTTACTCTGTGTGGCTGTCCTGTGTATTGTGGGATGTTTATCAATACTCCTGGCCTCTAGCTAGAGGAACTAGATCACTGTAGCACCTTGCCTGAGTTGCAGCAACCAAAAATGTCTCTAGACATTGCCCTATGTTTCCCGAGGTACAAAACCACCCTGAGCTGAGAGTGCGCTGCCTTATTGTAAGGACATTCGAACAGTTTCCTGTGTAGCGAAGCTCTCTCCGTTGTATTTATCATACTGTGAACATCCAGGCACAATTCTTCCTCACATTTTTCTTCCTACTCTTTACTATTTCTTTTTCACACCCCTTAACATTTCTAACTTACCTTTGCAGACTTCAGTTTTAGATTATCCTTTATCTAACCTCTACTCTTTATTTCTAAAATGTTCTAAAACTATATTATATAAATACAGTTTCCACATATTTAAAGACTGCCATATTCCTTTAGCTTGCAATACCAGAAGAAAAAGATACTCCTAGAAATTCTGCAGGGAAAAATTTTTCTAGCTACATTTGAAGAGAATAAGAGGAACGTAAGTGTCAACAATAATACCTGACAAGAACAGCTACGAACCAGTATAAAGTGTGTGCTGTTGCAGTTCAACTTTGTTTAACCTCTCAGCCCCAGATTATTTCAAAATCCTAATAATGATGGTGATTTTGTCCTATGCCATTCATTCCATCTGGATGATTGCTATTATTTTTTAAAATGATTAATAGTTCTTCAACCAAGAGGCTAAAAGGAATCACAGAGCAGTCAGAATTGGTGTTAATAATCATACCATATCCTCCTATTAACCTCTAAATGTAAATCTTCAAAAGGTTTTTAAAATGCTTTCGAGAAATTAGAGAATTGATCACCATGGATGAAGGCAACTGTCCTGTGTCTTTCCTACTGTTTGATCAGCCCTTAAATTTATAATTACAAAAGATTTGTTACTGTTACTGTTTTATTAGTTCTACTTGATGATACATATAAAAATTAGACAAGGACTACAAAACTGGTAAATGTTGGGATGCATTTGAGCCCACAGAGCATGAAAGCTTTACAAAATAAACTCAAGAAATGAAAGTCACATTGATCAAGTTCTACCATTTTCCCTCTGTTGCACATGGCGGATCTGTACCTGGATGTACAAAAGGAGCACAACACCATCTCTACTCAATGTCCAGAAGGAATTAATATCAGGTAGCAGTATAAAATAAACACCCTCAGAACAAATTAGCTGCTAACTGATCCCCTGGAGTCATATCAAAGAGAGTAAAAATGTTACATGGCAGCATGGGCAGCCTATGATTCGCAAAAAAATACTGATGAAAATGTTAATGAAATATTGATGATCTTAAAACAAAACAAAATCATGCATTTGGAAGACTGTCAGAAGCTCAAAAAGTCCTTTTCAAAGTTTCTGTGCTTCTGTTAGGGTCTATGATTTTTCTGGTGATAAGGAGACAGACCATGTTTAGAACACAACCTGGGAGAATGGGGAGAGGAAATAGGGGACATAGTCATACTTAACGTCACTGAATACCACTCCCATTAGTAAAATCAAAGCCTTATTTCCAAAGCTCACCTATGTCCATGTAAGGGTCCTAAGACTCCAAACGGTATAATGCGACCACCAGGACTGTTCGATGCTTAATGACAGTCTTACTGGGGAGACGTCCGTGGGAAGCAAATTTTCTAAGGCAAGGAATCATGGGTAAGGTTGGACATATGTGGGTGTGTGGTAAAGACGGTGAATGAGACACAAAGGCAGAAAACTGTGCACAACCAAGGCAGCACCTTGTGTTACTGACTGTAACAACCATATCACTATATTTCACTTTCTTCTTTCAGTTGTTCTCTCGAATTACTGATGACAAAATAATCAGACTACAAAGTGTTTAAGAAAACTTTTCTCCCTAAGGAGTCTTCACTGATAACCTGAGTACTCTCACCTTTTACATGGCTACTTTCTTGAAGGCATTATTAGCATGTTGACATTTTTATCACTCACACATTCCTTGAGCAGGAAAAATAGCCAAGTATTAAATATTAACTGGTAAATGTTAACTAGATAACTAGTTAAGCCTTACCTCCAAGTTACTCCAGGTAACCCATTATAGCTTTTCCTATGCATATATCACATGCGGAGCAAAAGCCACTTCCACTTGCGAATAGCATAATAGACCATAGGTGCCACCACAGCATCCCTCCAACATCTCAGACTCTTCACATGGATTCTTTCTCAACTGCCTAGATCTTACAGCTGTTCAGAATTTCACTCGCTTTTTTTTTGTTTGTTTGTTTGGCTTTTAAAGTTGTAAGTTTGACATCTCTGGGGCTCTTGGAGGTGTCAGCCAACAAAGCCTCGTCAGGAACTACTTAACGATGGGTTTCCTATTCATGTAACCTGAAACTGGCCTAGGTCAGTACACACAAAGCAAACTGCACCTCTTTCCACTCCATTCACTGCAGTCAGAAACCAAGAAGAGGCCCATGAAGACAAAAAGAGTCCAAAGATAAGAGAAGAACGGGCTGGGGATATAGCTCAGTGGAATAAGTGCTTGCCTAGCAAGCGCAGGGTCCTGAGTTCGATCCCCAGTACCGCAAAAAAAAAAAAAAGGAATAAACAAAGATAAGAGAAGATAAAATTTAAATGCGAAAGCCACTTGTCCCACTCGCCCTTGCTTTACCCTACACCGACTGCCACTCTGCTGGTTAAAAATGGTGATTAGCAGTTTTACTTTTTTGAATATAGATTTGGAAGAGTAATGCCTAGAATAACTTTTTTACGTAGTAAATTAATTCTTTCGTTTATTCCACAATCATCTTTTAGCATTAATCCCAACAGAATGACAGGTTGTGAGCGAAATTTGTACTCCAGTGGGTGAAGCAATATGCAGACACTAAATGAGAACATTTTAAGGCAATATAAGTTGCTAGGAAACTTTAATAAAGAAATATCACTGAGTAATCTAGAAGAGGCTTGTGAAGCTCTTTGAAAACAAAACAAAAAAACCTTGCATTTCATGATTTGGGGGTTAGACTGAACTCCTTATCACAAATGTGATGGATTCATTAATTGAGAATATGGGCTTTTAGTGTCTAAATGCAATTTTTATCACCTGTCATTTCTTCATTCTGTAGATCATAGACAACTGTTTCTGAAGTCTCAATACATGGTAAGATACTAAATTCCTACAAAATTTGCTCTTTAGAATTTGCTATTAGGTGACTTTTATTAGATAATTTCATTTGAAACTATTTTTATTAAACAGGGGTAGAATGTATCTCATTGGTAGAGAATAAACACAGACAACTGTTCCTGAAGTCTCAGAACATGGTGAGATATTAAATCCTACAAAATGTGCTGTTTAGGATTTGCTATTAGGTGACTTTTACTAGGTAATTTCATTAGAACTTTTCCTAAAAGGAGTTAGAATGTAGCTCAGTGATAGAGCATAAACATAGACAACTGTTTCTCAAGACTGAAGACATGGTAAGATATTGAACCTTACAAAATTTGCTCTTTACAATTTGCTATTAGGTGAGTTTTATCAGACAGCTTCATCAGAAATTATTTTTGCTAAAAGGGAGGTAAAATGTAGCTCAGTGGTAGAGCACATACTGAGCACACAGGAGGACCGAGCTACTATGTTGAGAAAAAATACAGAATAGATGAAGGTTATTTTACCTTCCCTAATATATTCAGCAAGAGCAATTACCTTCCACTGATGATTGACTAAAGACATTTCCCCTTTTTTCCTTTTCTAATAATTAACGTATTAGAGAGTCAATAAAATAGAAGGCATGGTGTATGTCTAATTAAACATTGGAATGATGCAAGCTTTACTTGGGAAATTTTCCCTTCTCCAAAAGAGATTACAAAAAATTTTGTAATGCAATTTTGTCGTGAACAGAGCTAGTTTTCAAAGAAGAGATAACTGCATATAGTTTAACACAGTTAGATAAATATTTGGGGGAGTAATTTAAATATTATACAACTATGTTTAATGAGTCATATAATCTAGTACTTACATTTCTTAAAAATAGTCTGAATAATTATATAGCTGTACAATTTCAGTGCTGATTTCCTAATTCTAGTCACTCTTTTCTCTGACATCTAATTTTTAACCTTACAAAATACAAAGTACCTTTACATATATCTTCTTATTTTATTCTCACAGGAAGTCTATGATGTAATTTTTTTCCTAAAGAGATTGAGGTTAAAGATATTAAAAGATATTCCAATTATCTTATCTTTAGCAAACCTTAATGCCAAAAGAGAAAAGGATGAACGCAGAATATTCCTTTGAAAAATAAGACTAAACAATGAAATCACATAATTTTTTTCTTAATTTTGAAGAAATGTTTATACCCTATACGATAGGGCTCACACACCTAATTTTAGCACTATTGGCCTACATCCTTGGCAAATTTTTAAGACAACCATGTCAAACTATCTTATAAAGTCATTACAATTAAGTGCCAAATGTATTCTTATTGAGAGTCTAAATAAAAATAAATATTTCAAATGAACATAATAAACATTCTTACCACTACTCTTTTAATGGACATACTTATTGCAAGAAAAAACACATGCCAATTTATATTCATGCAAATTCCTTTCAGTCACTTAGAGAGGAACCAATATTCCAAAAAAAGGGAGGAAAGGGAAACGGCCATGAACTCACCTACTGGCTTGATCAAAGGTTGCAAATCCACCCCACGTTTATTTCAAATAAGTAGTGTCAAAGGTTACCCAGAGGCTATTTCACAGTAATTTATAGCCGATGTCTGCAAATCTTCTTTATTTTAATGATAACCTCAATAGAGTCATTAAAGCACTCTTTGTCTTCATGGCAGGCTCCAGGGGGGACCTGATGTCTTTAAAGAATTCCACGAGGTGGTGACTATTTATACAAAATGTCAATTAAGGACAGATTTCATGTCTTATCCTGGAGACAAAATATTTTTTCTCAACATATCACAGATGTTTGACTCTATTATATATTCTGCCTATCAATGTTAGAGTGTGAATTTCAAGGTGTAGACCAAAGAAAATTACACTAAAAATGAAAAGGCTTAGAACTGAGCACCAGGTAAAAGTATGACTTTAACTAGAATGATCCCGAATTTGTATTAAAGCTCTCCAAGCATAATGATTCTTAAGTGTCTGTATTGAGTTAAACATGTCATGAAGCATGAGGAATTGCAAGATTGATTTATCAAATATTCATTTAAGAAATAGTCAATTAAAATAATTAATACGTAGTGAAACTCAGCTGTAATTCCTCATGTTTAATTTTCACGGCCCATAACATTATAACAATAATATACTGCATAGTCCGAGTAGCATGAAAGATTTCATATAGCAATGATAATGACATCATTACAGAAGACTTTTTGATAATATCATTTAGACTGAACTAAGAAGAAAATTAATGTATTTGCCAGAGATTTTTATCTTATTTTGAATATTGCTCAGACCCACCAGATTGCCAAATAAAGTGAATTTATATTCTTAGTTACTGTAGGATATGGTATATGTATATATATACACATGTGTATACACATACATAGGTGTACATACATATGTGTGTGCATATATATGTCTATATAAGTACCCACACATACATATCTATATTATGTATATATCTGTGCATATAATATGTGACATTTATATGGAAGGCATATTTTTCTGGTATTTTAGAGCTAGGTTGTTTGAAATAAAAGAAGCGGACAAAGGAAATTTTATAAAAATTATCAGAAGAAGCAAACAAAGTTTTCAAAAACTTTGTTTCACAACATTAAACCATGCAATAAAACTTGCAAACATTAGTGAAGCTTGTGTCTTTCTATGCTGCACCCACCCGACTGTCAGCATGTGTCAGGTGCTACTCACCAGGAACTGTGTTCGGAGTACACAAACTCAGAAGGCTGATGTAAAAGACAGCAGGCCAATTAATTAATTTAGGCTTGACCAAAATTTTTAGTTTAGTTTGTTAATTTTTGAAAAATATTTTTATTACTGGGGATTTTGAACCCAGAGCCTTGACTCAGAACTACTTCCCCAGCTCTTTGTCTATTTTTTATCAAGCTGGCCTCAAACTTGTGATCCTCCTGCCTTAGCCCCCGAGAGTGCTAGGATTACAGGCATATGCCACCGTGTCTTCTGGCTTTGCTGAGTGTTTTCACCTATGCTGTTCTTAATTTCAAGATAGCACAAAAAGGCAATTTCACAATCAGAATCAGGACAAAAAAGTGAACAGTGAGTACTTCATTCACACCACAATAAGGCTGGTAAACAATGCATGCTTCACAACAGGTGCTGCTTCTCCAGCGATCACACTGTGCAGATTTCCCAAACCCAGTTTATCTCAACTGGACTACGAGGGTGAGCAAAAGCAAATCTTCCGTTTAGTTTCTATGATCTTCATGTGGACACAGGCTCTTCTATACAGTACAATAGCGTGACTTCATTTTTCCTAATTACAATCATATTCCGCTCACCTTGCACTGAAATTACCTTCAGTGGTCCAAGCCGTTCCCTCTGATCTGCTCTTTTATAGGGAGATAGAGCAATAACTATAGGCCAAGTTATCACACCTGGTGCGAAGGATAAAGAGATATAATCCCTTCCCTCAAGGGACTTAGAATCATGCACTAGTAGACAAGGGCAATAAAGTGTACAGGGAGTGCATGGAGATTATTCAGCAGCATGCAGCTGTGTAGTGAAATTAAACAGGATGGGGTAGGGCTGGGGATACAGCTCAGTGGAATAAGCGCCTGCCTAGCAAGCGCAGGGTCCTGAGTTCGATCCCCAGTACCGCCAAAAAAAAATAATAATAATAATAAACAGGATGGGGTAACCAATTCCTTATAGAAGTGATGCTTGAGGTAGATATTACTCAGCAGGTGCTAGACAAGAGGACAAGGTGGAACTGAGACAGAAAAGGTACTCTAGAAATGCAGAGTGGTGTGAGAACAGGCAAACAGAAGGGAAAAACATGATGCATTAGAAAGTAATTCACGTGGAGCATACACTTGGAGTGGCAGAAGGAAGCAGGTTAGTGAAATAGGGGGACTGGGCCACAGAACGTGATGGAAAGGAAGTTAGACTATCATTTAGACACTTCTTTACATTTTCTTTCTTCTTAAACTCACTTGCAAAGTCCTAGAGATGCATTATAGCGAAGCATATTTTTCAACGGCCTAGTCTTTGCACAGGTCTCCCATGTCTTTGAAAAACACTCTCAATGTCTCACCTTCTGGAAGCCTTTACTTTATCCTATTTTCCCAAGTTATTTAGAAACTTTCTTCTTTATGTTCCCATTATTATTGAATAGACCTTAGCCATAGTATTTTAGCTGTTGGCTTTCTTAGCTGTCTTCCCCACTACACTGTATAACATATTATTCTTTTCTGTTTAACCACAGTGCCCATCATAGTATAGGTACTCAAAAGGCTTAGCAAGAAAATTTCAGTATATGTTGTGTTGACATCTTCTAAAAGTTAACTCTAGAAATCTCACTTATTTATAATTGTTCCATATCTATCTATCTATCTATCTATCTATCTATCAAATCAGTGAATAGACATTACTTTGTTTCAAGCAAAATGCAGTCTTTTGCTTGGAACAGACAAACAATATCTCTTTCCCAAATGAGACATTCTTAGTCCTCTCTCCCCACTAGAAGATACGTCATTAACAAGTGATATGTTACTAATTGTGTGTTCTACATGGATCTGGTTTTTGAAATGGCATTCAGGCACATTTTGAAAGAATATTTTACTTTTTTTTTTTTTGGTGCTGGGAATCGAACTCGGGAACTTGCACTTGCCAGGCGTGCGCTTATGCCACTGAGCTATATCCCCAGTCTCATGAAAGAATATTTTTAAAAAGAGACTTCAGTGTTTATTTTTGTCTGATTAAATTCTCTACGCTTTACTTTGTATGCCTGAAATTCTAAACTATGATATAGCTACATATAAGTATTTCAAAAATTTACCATGCAATAGCTACAAATATATTAATGATTTTTCTTTAAAAAAATCCCTACACAGATATTCTCTTTGATCATATTGTATTCTTAAATGTAATTTTGCAAACACTAGTATTGCTAAAACTAAAGCACAAACAGTGATAATTAAGTGCTCAATTTATATTATTGAGTTGCTATAACATAAATATTTAATCTAGTAAACATTTATTGAGAGCATATTAGGGGCCAGCCACTTAAAATTCAATTGATAAGGGAAGTGTTTTTAATATGATCCATCTTATCGAATTGATTACCCCTTTACTAATATTGTTGCAAGTCCCTAAATTATAGTGCCAGATATAATAGGTGAAGAAATCTAGCTTACTGCAACTTTAGGAATGCTAATGGAAAAAAAAACAAAAGAAAATCATTTAGCGGTTCTCTTAAAATTGGATTATAACCATCATTTCTAGATAAATGGTAGCACTATTTGCATGAAAACTGCCACCTAAAAATTCCATCATTTGACCCAAAATTCTTGCCTTACTCTCTATTCATGTAGTGTTGGCCTGAATATTGAGCTCCCACTGACTTAAAATGAAACTTTGATCCTCAAAAGAGTTGCTTAGAAAAGTAAAGAAAACACAAATCCGTACCTATTTAAGGACATTCCTGTTGCTGTCATAAAGCTTTTTAAAACATACTTACAGCATTTTTTCTTATGTTATTTTAAGTGCTACTGGAAATACCAAAGAAGAATTTTTGCAGCATTTCATCCTTTCTATTTCTAGTCTCAATTTCTTTTTCTCCTATTTATGAAATACCTACACTGTCAAAAGTCATCAAAAGTATAAAACAAACATAACAGCTCAAATTACATAATAAATGAGGAAAATAAGATTCCTTGGCTCTTCCTATGGCTAGTTTATATGAAAGTCTCCTACAGAATTCTAATACTCTTAAATTCTTTGTGCCAAGCACTACAACAGAACTTTAATAAAATATAAACACAGTTTTATGAAAATGGGATATTATTAGCCTTTTCTGGTACTGGCAAGTAATTTTAGAGAAAACCAGTTTTTATCTATTTGAGTATAGACATCTTCTTTCATATCATTTTGATAGTGCAAAACATGAAAAATATAATTTTGTCTTTATTTTCCCTCCATTTGCATATCCCATATTTATCACCTTGAAAAACCCAAATCCTAAAGAATATTTCTGAAAACTTTTAGGCTTTGAAAGAGTCACTCAGTGAAGGAGCTATCCCATAGCTGTAAGTACAACTGCTAAAAGCTGTGTAATATTCCAGTTTTAAATTCTGCAACTCACAAGTCAGAGTGTATAATTCTCAGATACTTCTAAGACTGTTTTAAATTTATGATTCAGATTTAGGGAAATTTCTAACTACTCCTGATACTTAGAGAAGTTTTTTCATATGCACGCTACTTCTCAAGCAGCACTCTGATAATTGAGTTTTGAGCAATAGTCAATATTATGAGCCATTAAAGCTGTACCTTTCAAACAATATCTATAAGGCTGAATTGTGGAAAAGTAAAAATTCTTATCTCAGTAAGGACAAAATTTCAAATATATTTTCAATTAAAGAATAGTATTGAAAATTTTCCCTATTTCCAGAAGATAAAGGAGTTATATCTATCTCAAATAGGTTTTACGTATCTACATTTTCAAACTTCAGGAATATTAGATATGGGATATGTGCTTGTAAGTTCCTCTAATCATATTTGGCACATTATAAATTCAGTTAGTGTGAATCATACTGTATGCTGTGCATCTGCTGAAGAATTTTTTTTTCAAATTTAATATTTGTCAAGACATGCAATCTCTAGTCTTTGTTTAAAAAAACATAACGGAGACTGACTGGGTTCTGCAGTTGATCATTAACCTTAATGATGGGTATGTGCGTGATGATGGGGACTTCATCATCTCAGAATGTTTTAGACAGGCTGTGGGTTAAAAAGGTCTGGGCTGCTCCTTAAATTAACTTCATGCAATCCACGTGAGTTCCCCATTGTATGTGCATGAGAGGGTCAGAAAACAGGTATAATTAAGAAGAATCTCCTCACAGAATATAAAAATAACATAAAACATATTAGTAGATGTTTGCATATTAACTCAATGTCAGTAATACAAATTCAATATTAAACGCATTATGGAAGTATATGTTTAAAAAAATCATGTGGCTTTTTTTAACCAAGAAAGTAATCAACTTATTTATAGATGTTTTCCAGAAACTTTATTGATATTTTTTGTGCTTCTTTAAGTGGGTGGCACTGCATGCTTGAGTGACAAGAGGTGTGACTTTTTAAAAGATTCTAACTAGGGAGAAAAAAAAGAGAGTAGAAGGAAAAGTGACAGAAAGAGTGACAGAGATAGTGAGAGGAAAACTGTGAAAGAAAACTTTTCTAAAACAATACTCAATGTAGCGCTTTTCAAGCTTATCTTAACGATGAAAGCGATGATATTCATAATAGAAAAGTCCTCCGTTTCAGTTGTTTTAGGATTATAGCATATTTTTCATCCATTTAAAGAAAGTCCTAAAGATCGTTAAAGATTTTACAGTCTGTTGAACCTAGCAGAGCTGTTGAAATCACACTGGGGTATAGATTCTGGGGGGGGGCAGGGAAAGTACCAAAGTAAAAATTAGATTAATCAAAAAGTAGATTTCGTTTTTCATATGGCTTAACTGGTTCAAAAAACACTAAGTAAAATAAGAATTCCCAAAGTCTAACAAGTACTTGTACTAAGCACAAATGTACAGGCAAAAAATTTAATAGCTCCAAAAATTAGACCTTGTACTCTGTTTCAGATAGGTGAAGACGTACTAAAAATTTTACTTTCTTAGATAATTAATGAAAAAAAAAAAAAATAAATGAATAAAAAAAACCCAACATGGAAATATTCTAGACTGAATCTACACTCCTGACCCTTCTTTGCTGCCCTTTACAAGATGTATGTGACTGTCTCTCCTGTATCTCCGCCTCTGTACACTTCTGCATGACCACAGAGATCTCTCTACACCGTCCACCATTATCTTCAGCTGCGTAAGTCGCACACTGATGTGTCAATGAATAAGCAACTAACAGACATTTGTCAAAGGAAACTGGCTTGTCTTTCCAATGGCTTTGTCCAGAGTGTCATTAGGGCTCCTACTCCAGCATGTTCCTAAGAAAGTACGGTACTGTAGGGATGCTTAAAGTGTTCATGAATTAGCCTCAGAACTGAAACAGCAACAAAACTGCCTTTGCCACAAAATTGTTCTTTTCCTACCATAGGAGAGAAACACAGTGTATATACATAAATACAACAGTGTGACCGGTGGTATGACAAATGCAAAATACAGCATCTCTCTTTCAAAATGAACATGTTTAGAACACAATGGAAACTCTTTTATATGACAGTATCCTGTATGACCTGACTGTTCTCACTTTGCAGCCCTGTACCTCATGTGTACTCCACGTCAGCTGCCCTGGTCCTTGCACTAACCTTTACTTCATGAAACTTTCATGTCTGCAGGATTCCTGGTCCTTCGCTTTTTTCAGAACTTTGCAGGTGTTCTGTCAGAGAGGCTCTCCCTCGGTTCTATTTCTCAGGATCTCCTCTCTCATCCTAGCGCTTTCTCCTGTGTACCACGTTTTATTTTCTTCACTGCTCCATAGAAAAATATTGATTTGTTTAATTGTATAGTTTCCCATGGAAGTGGAAAATCTGAAGACACACTGCTTTGTTCACAGCTGTAGCTCTTCTGACTTCATTTTAACTTGGTACATGATAAAGCGTAAAAATGGTGAATCAGTGAATGACAGACGTGGGCATAGGGTGATACAGATCCTGAGAACAGTCCTTTAAAAGAATGAGGAAAGAACAGAGGGAGGAGATAGAAGCCAACTACATGGGCTACTGCTCAGGTGTGTGATCAAGCCACACCTGAAGCCAGAGTCCTGTATTTCTTAAATGTGAGTGGATATACTTCCTCTTTGCTTAGTCCAGTTTGGGTTGGGTTTTCAGTCACATGCAACTGGATAAGAACTAACAAATGCAACTGTCATCCCCATTCAGTGGAACAAGGCAGCATCCTGGGAAGGGGCCTACAGTTCTACTTCAATGAGAACATTGTGCGATTAAGAGGTATTCTGAATAAAATAATGCCATCAGTTGGATGGTGGGCTCCTTTTCATTGTAGGAAGCAAAGCAGAGAAAAAGTGACTCTTCACTAGGTTATTATGTGTTAGACCAGCTTCCTTCAGACTTAATAGTCCATAATTCTAAAACTAAAATGTCATATATTTGCTAAATACACAAAGATTTTGAGTACTTTGGGTCTTGAACTTATCTTCACTTTAGAGTGTTGTACCTCCATTTTTTTTAATTTTTACTTTCCCAGCTACCTGTTTTAAACTGCTGATTTCTTTCTGCTATTCTGTAAAACTTTAAAATATTAGTGAAATATTTCTTGTCTCCAGGAAAAATTCAGTTAAAATGTAATGAATAAATATGTATGCATTCTACTTTCCATCAATCTAAATATGACATTAGTATTTATTGTCTTTTTATGAAAAAACATTCTTTGAGGCACCTGTGAGAAAGATCACTGCATGTTTTTTCTACTTTGTTAAAAAGAATGTGTAAGCAGCATATAATTTTTTGTGAGATAGGGTTATAATTATAATTTATATATTTATTATAATTATAATTTTTTCTGAGATAGGATTTCATATGCAGTTCAGGCTGACCTTGAACGTACTTTGTAGCCCAGGCTGGCCCCAAACTCATATCAATCCTCCTGCCTCAGCCTCCTGAGTGCTGGGATTATAGGAGTGTCCCGCTATGCCCAGTCAAGCAGCATATGTTTAATTGATACACGGAGGTAATAAACTCTGAGGTTTAGAGGCATCTTCGGTGGCTCAATTCAAAGTTTCAGCACAGGTTAGAGGTAAAATGACGAAGAGGTTTTAACTGGCAACAGGTGTTGGTCAACAATCAAGGCCAGAAAACAAAGAGTTTCAATTTGTTTGAAGTATTTTATAAAGCCAAATTTATAACTGATTCTCCCCAAGGAAGGGTAACTACATACTAGTGTCCCTTTGCAGGCACTGACAACACCATAGTGACTTGGCAGTTTTAGCTATGGTGCTCACTGAGGTTGTACGACATAGCCCTGTCTTGTGATGTACTTTTATACTGGTCTGTTTTTTCCTTCCCTAAACGATTTCGATTTCTAACTGCCAGCTTTTTAGCTTAAAATGCTTTAAACATACAGCTTTTTAGACAGTGGATCCCCTTTAGGTTAAGCCTATTGTAGAGGGCAATTTTCATTTATAAAATATAATTCTGTGGATCTTCACGTCTGTACATGTTCAATATACTCTTCTTTCTCTGTGGTTTGCATTATGAAAAGCTCTGAAATAACTCATGCTGTGTTCAAGACAGGTTCCTGTCAAAACAAAATCAGTACATGGGGAAACAGTGCCCAGGCCAGTAAGATTCAAAGGACATTTTCTAAATCCCTCTGTGTACTTTGCCTTTTTGTTTAAGGCTGAGATTATAACTCTTTTCTTTGTTTTATAATTTTTACGTTTTTGTGGTATAAAGGGGACCGATGCTCCCTTCCCAAGTCATAATATATTGTCAAAGGATCTATGTGGCCTTTTAATACCCCAGTGCTTGGGAAACCTCTGTTTAAGTCCCCAGCTGTTTGAAATTCCCTTCAACTGAACGGGGATGAAAAGGAAGGAACAGGCTCATCACAGGGGTTCGGTTGATAACACTTCATTTAACATATTACAGTTTAGTAACATGAGACTACAAAAAGAAAACTATTTTATGTAAAATGACAAGGTGGCTGTGTTATAGCCACTGTAAATACGTCCCGGCCAGGAAGTGAAGATACTGATAGTGACTGCATTTATAGTTTAGGTCTGTGGGGTGAGGCTTCTTAAATGAATGCACCTCTTGAGGCTGACTCAGCCCCAGCACATTTCAAAGGCTCACAAAATAGTTATTTCACAGACATTGAAATAAGAGGAGAGGGGTATGCGGCAGCTATTCAGTAACGCACAAAGCAGCTGTACAGAACAAGGTATTAGAGAGATTCGAGCGTTTAATTGATTTGCCTGACAGTGTTTTTAAAGTATAAAATAGAAAATGGCCAATTTCAATGTAGTCTTAATTAGTTGAGACTAATATCCCTTTCTGTTCTGAAGTTGTAGGAAGAATAGAATGTGCAAAAGTACCGGGCCCAACAGTTTCACGACGGATCAGTGATTTTATTTGATGCTGACATACAGAGATTCACGGCTGCTCCCCTTTATTTCGGCACCGTGGATTACTTAGGGGTCCTGCATTCAGAGACCAATTCTCACCCTGGGTAGTGCATAATGATTATTGGAGTTATGATGTGAACAGCTATAACTCAGACAGCAGAATTTTAGGGACGTTTACGTATTGGGACTAAACCACTGGAAACTACTGCTACTCAAAGTATTTCATGGCCAGATGAACGATGAGAAACATTAAAGGAGATTACAGTAATATACTAGCAGTAGAGTTTGGACTTCTACTGAGTGGTTTTCAGCTGCAGTGTATTTGGACTTTCCACCATGAAAATAACCCTGTGGTGGCCTGAAGACTTCTTGTTCCATTTTAACATTATGACATTTCCTTGATATTTATTTTTTTGCCTTTAAAGTATATTTTTGTCAAATATTAAAAACAGTGCTTTCATAGTTTGTGATGGTGCTATTTGGAATTGCTTGTGATTGCACTGCATGTGTGTTTTTGTCCTTCGGTTTTCCTTTCCACTGGCATTATAAATCACTGTTTCAAATTACTAAAAATGCCTTCATTTCCCCAATCTGTTACAACTAGTCCCCAGCAAAGATGAACGCTGATTATCCTCTGACTCCTCATCCTCCCAGTATATCATTAAGTAATCTTGTGTCACAATTATTACTATTAAACTGCAGAGCAGTGTCTGTAGATATGTTTACTTCATAGCATAAACTATATGACTGGTAGAATTACAGCAAAAAAGAAGAGGCTGTTTAGTAGGAGTCATTGGCATTACTGTTACTACTAACACAAGCACATGGCCACCAACTTGGAAAATATCTTCACTGTTGTGCCCATGAAAATGGATCAAATAACAACAAAATCCCAGTTCTTAGTTTTGAATCTGGAGCAGTATTTGTAAAGAAATTACAGTGGAAAGGATCTGGTTGTGTCTGGTCAGCTAGTTGGGTCCATTTCTGAGTTGGAGAATCATTTCTTTTCCTCGTCATAAGTCCCAGGTTGCTACTGCTGAGCAAATGGGAACATCACTGCCAGAAGTATTTGAAAAGAACAGAAAAATTGATTTGGACAATCTGTGTGTTCTTGCTATTGACAGAGACACAATGGTGACTAGGAGTGTGACTAGGGTCATTGCAAGGTTAAAAGAAAAGCACCCAGGAATTCTCTCTTGTCATCAGCTTCTCAGACTAGATGGTTTTGGTTGCTATAGGCAATATATGCTTCCATCAAATACCAAGAGACATTTAGTCATATTTACAAATTCTCTTTTGAATTTTCCCAAGGGGTGGCTACTTTTACAATGGTAAATTCTTTTAAAAGTTCAGATGTTTGGCATACTTAGGACATGTGCAGATTTCTTGCTAATGTGGAATTGGTATTCATGACAGTCGTGAGCTGTCTATGAAACAGTACAAATATTCTTTCTCCTGAGGTAACAATTTTAAGTACTAAACTGGTTCTATGATTTTTAAGACCATTTATTCCTAGAAAACAAATGTGTCAAAAAGATCACATACTATCACATAGCAAAAGCTATTTATTATAGCTTCTTAAAAGACTGTAAATAAAAAAATATACAGTAGAAATATGAAAGTTGGTAAGTGTACTATCTATGAGTCCATTCTGGAGCAGAACCTAAACTGAAAAAAAGTGATCATTTTACAGATAAATGAGCATATTCAAATCAATTATCACTGCATATGCAATTCAAACAATAGCACTCAACAATGCCTCAGTTAAATAATTTTCTTTAATACGAAAAAGCAAAATTGTTTTTAAATTTCTTTGACATGGTGCCTCTTGTGCAGAGAAGCTCAAGATTTTATAATAGCATAATGGACACTTATTATTTACCAACATTTGGCCATAAATTCAGTTGTGAGATATATTTGAGCTAGGCAAACGTCACTGAAGAGCTAAATATATTATGTTTTAGTCAATGAAAGAAAAATATTTCTGGAGTAGGTTTCATAGGGGGAATTTTAAAATGATTGTTAAGGAAACATGTGCATGCATTTAGAAAGATTATAACGGTTGCAGAATTTTTAAAAATCTACCAACTGCCTTCATTATCTTACTGACTTTGGCAAAACAGGTAACAAAAATATACATGTACTTTTGGCCTGTGACTAATAAAGCCTAGATATTAAAAACATTAACCAATGACAATATGTCAGGTATTAATCCACACAGTTCACAAATGATAAGTTCAAGGATGTGTAAGTCAATAAACAAGGTTATCCATGATCTCAAGTGCAGAATTTAAATAGGCCAGATTGCTTTTCCTGTTTTCACACATCAGAACATAGTTCCCGTGTGCAGTTTTTAGAGGTTCACTGTGAGTCCTCTGAAGGTTTCTTTATCATTTAATATTATAAATAATTATGTTCCTAGGCAGCAGTTCAAAGCTCAGCACAGCACTCATACAACGCCACAGGCAGGTCAGCTGACCTTTCTCCAGTGCCGCTTTCTCTGGTGCTGAGGACAGACAAAGTGGTATGTCTGTCATACGCCATTACCATTAGAACAGAATCTTGTTCTTTTATTACAACCGAACTCCGCCAGATTTCTCAGCAGGAATGCTAAGCGAAATCAATGTCTCGGATTTCCAGGCTGAGCTTGGAGGTCACAGCCACTCTATCATTTCTCAGCATTACCCTTTCTCTAGCACACACACACTCCCCAAGCCTCCAACCGGCACACAGCAGATTGAAAACAGCATGCATCAGAGGACTCATGCTGTACAATTTTACAGTCTTTTGGAGCCCCTCCGTTTCATTCCCCCCTTCCATGTTTTGCAAATTGCAAATAAGTTTTGTTTCTATCCTTATTTGGAGTTCAGAGTCAAAGGCAAAAGCAAATCCAGCAAGAAGGGCAGGCAATAAAACTGGGAACGTGGTTGATTTTTGACAGTTATCAGTAAGATCATTACCTTGACATCATCACCTGGATATGACCTACAATTCTACTGCTGTAAACAGCAAATGTACTTTTAACTTAAACCCTCTATTTGCCTTATTCTGTGTAGGCATATAGAGAGCACAAAGCCCTCAGACAAAATAATTCTATTTTATAATAAGAGAGACATAAAACTTGCCTGACAATAATTACTTAAAAACATAAATATGGCAAAAAATGCTAGATAGTATACATGAAGAAAATAGCTGTGTGACGTAAAAATATATATTTTGCTATGTGTAAATATCAACTCCAGGGTTCAAGAAAATAAATTCAAGTGTTATAATTGGTCCTCTTAATCTACTATTGATTGTACTTTTTGGAGGGCAGGTTCTTCATTAAATGTTAGTGATAATACTTATTGGTATGGCTATTTTTAACTCACTGCATTTTACTGCTGAGTTATATTAACACAAGCAGATTTAAGAAATCTCTCTGACATAAACCTGGTTACAGACATCATGCTAGATGATACTAAGCAACGAAAGGACATATTCTTATTAACCACTGTTTCAAGAAAGAATATTAATTCTTGATTAACACTTTATTTATACAGTGGATTACAGGGAAAATGCAATTTAATTTTTCCTTTAAACTTTTTTCTTGGCCTGGAGTGGTGGCGCACACCTGTAATCACAGCACTCAGGAGGCTGAGGCAAGAGACTCATTGCAAGTTCGAGACCAGCCTGAGCTACCAAGTGAGCGCAAGTTCAGCCAGAACTCCTAGCGAGACCCAGTCTCAAAAAGACAAAAAATAAAAAACCTTTTTTTCTTATATGATAAAAAATTCAGGGAAGTTATTTTTCAAAAACATACTAAACTTTTTTTTTAAATCATGTGTAATGATGGCAATAGAAAAAAATCTCCTTTTTCACTATTTTTAAACAAGTAAAGGTATATAAAACCATAAAGTGTACCATAATTTTAACATTCTGCACAGACTCTTTATGAATATATAATATATTTATCTCTATCTATCTGTCTATCCAAAGAAGTTTCCTAATCAAAGCAAAGAAAACCTTCAGTCACTTTTGTCCTTTCCATGCTTACTTAAAAAATCTATTATTATGGCAAGTGGTCAATAAACATTTTAAAGGATGTATGGGTGAGAATGAATGAATGAATGAATCAATGAAAAAGTAAACAGAAACATAAATGGATGAGATATGTAGCATCAAAAGTATAACGACTATTTACATGAGTACCTTGATGAGAATGTATTAATGATAAAACATTGTTCCAGGGCTAAGAAAATAAATCCATCAGTCATTGCACATTGAATTAGATACTATCAAATCCTAAAACAAAATTAAACAATGCAAAGCATGATTGTAAAACATGATGTGAAATCACACTAATAAAGAAAGGGAAAATCATAGAATACTACCTCCCAGAGGTATCTGTGTGTGACAAGGGCTACGCTGCTACGGTTATTTATTTCACTCAGTGTTAGCCTGCACATGTAATACATTAAAACTGCTGGTCCATGGAGACACCAAAATACCACTGCTTTAAAATTCATTTGTATTCAATAAAGGTTATAATTATTACTAAATTTTAAAACCTTACATGCTGCTGTGATCATATGGAAAAGCACAGGCCTTAGACATACATTAAGCAAAGATGAAAGGCCCATTAAACAGCTGAAATAGATTCTAAAAGTGGCATGGCATATTCCCTAAGGTCACTTCAGTTTGCACAATATTGTTCACTGCGTGCTTATACGTATTGTGGGTGAGTCGAGGCCCAAAGTCTCTGTCCAAGTTAAGTAATACTCCCAAACATATTTCTCCTACAATAACATGTAACAGGACTTGGGAGTACCGGGAAGAGGAAGGCTGGAGTGTCCTTTCTCAGCTGAATGAGCTCTTCTCAATTTAGTTTCTAGAGTAAAACAAGAACTGTGAAAGACATCCTGGTGGGGTTGCTGGGGTATGGAGAAAGATGTTTTTAAAATTGCTTTTCCTCTTCCAATACTTTCTAATCCTCTTCTCTCTGTGCTTCTTTTAACCATTGTGATTACCTTTGCCCTGTTACTCTTTAGACCTTCCTACACGGCATCCATATAATGGAGAGCAGGAGCAATTTCCAGATGATTCCGTAAAGTAAGTTGGGAGTAAATTAGCTGTCAGCTTTTTGCTTACAGATTTCTAATTTAGTCAAAGTTTCGAGATATTTTCCTGAATAATCTCGGGGAGTACTACTGTAGGGGCAATTCTTCTTACTCTGTATGCAAACAGCATAATACAGTATCATGTACAAAAGACCTTAACAAATGCAAAAAGCATTTCAGAACACCTTTTCTGTTTCTCTCCTCCTCAAGCTGAGAAACATACATTATGTGAATTTCCTCAATGCTTCGCCATGTGTTCTCAAGATATGTTTCCTTAGTTCCAAAACCAAAACTGTTTCTAAATAGTCTTATATCTAATACTATTATTATCTTCGTTTCTTTTCACAATAATCTCAGTAAATGGGTGATATATCTAAAATTATGTGTGTGTATATATATATATATATATATATACCATACCACATTATAACTGCTATTGATATTTTTAAAAAAACCACTCCATATGTCCTAATCCTACTCATACTTTAAGATCTATTTCAGTTGCTCCTTCTTTGGCAAACACTTTCGCTTCTCACTGAAGCTAATCTCTTCCTCCTAATAACTTCCAAGGTGCTCTACATGTGCACTTCTCGGTCAAATTCATTATCTTGCACCACAGAGTACAACTATGTGGCTATTTTTTTTAATAAATATCTACTTTTAAAGTGTAAGCTTCCTCAGCCCAGCGTCATTACCTGATAAATCATGGTGTCACTGAGATTTTTTTATTATACTTATCAAAACATTTTGAATAAATTAAATTTTAGATATATCTATGAAGTTTACACATGTATCTATGGCCCCTACTAGCCCGCCACCTCCACATACAGCCAGGGTTTAGCCCAGTTGCAGGCATATGAAAGACCTTCGATAAATGCCATTCAATGAAAAGGAAAACTCTTAAGTAGCAAGCCAGGGAGCGTCTTAGAAGTTGTACCTTGCTTTTGGGCGGTGGGCTGTTTGTGCTCTTGTCTGTGTGAATGCTGGTAGGAGATACAGCAGCACCAAGGTTGCCTTGGGGTATGCCTGGGAGCTTCCCTCCTGGAGATACCTGCATTGCAGCTAGCTGGGCAGCATATAACTGCTACAGAAGAAAAGGAGACACACAAAAAATACTATCAATAATAAAAGAAGTACACCTTGCAGAAAGTACCTATAATAAGATGTAGTATTTTCCTCTGGGCATTTTCGTTTATTCCCTGGAATAGTTAAACAAGCTGTCCCCTCAAGTGAGTGACTTATATCTCAGAGGAGACAGGACAGATATCACATGTAGGGCTCTCAGTATCATTACGTCCAGGGGCTCGAAGCAAATAATAGTCATCCATATTTACTCTTTCCCAAATGTCCACAGAAAACATTCATAGAGTATTATTTGGCCAAGAGCTCCTTTTCCTCTACATTAAATTTACACAGTGTGTTTTTTAAAAAGGCAGCTTTGTATACACAGTAATCTTCTTATTATCCTTATTAGTTCAATCCCTGTATCCTTTTGTTGTTTCATTTACTGAAATAGGTACCTATAACAATTTTTCTGAGAAATAGCTGCATAGAAATACAGAAAAGTCACTGCGAAGGACCCAAAGGGAGTCATCGGAGAGCACCATCGGGTCAGTCCACCTACACTGATAAGTATTAGCTGGATGTGGCCAGAAGTTCACTTCACTACACACTATAAACAGACCAGTTTCAAGTTTTCTTGAGGACAAAGGTTTTAAGTAAGACCATACAAAACACACTCTTCCACTAAGCTCACAATAAATAGCTCTCATTAAAAAAACAAGCAAATGATCTTTTACAGATTATTAACACACTAAAAGGAAAATTTTGCTTTTAGAATGAGTTACATGACATAGTATCCTAAAACAAGAAGCTCGCTTTACAGTAAGTAGTCACATAAGACATTAAGATTAACACTCTTTTCATCTTCATTTAGCACTATGCAAAAAGATTAACAATCTGGATCAGAATATAATGATTAAATTTTATAATACATGTCTGTATAAAACAAATCCCAATTTCCTACTTTCAATTTGTCTTGAGATTCCATGGATAGGTTTTACTATGCAAGACAGAAACTTTTCTACTGTGAAACAGTTCTTTGCAGTGTCTTGGTATTTTTCTGAAAGAAAAATTTCAAAGGGTAAAATTGCTCATGGTAAGCCACAGAGCCTGATAACGTGGTTCAAATGAAGCATAAAAAATGAAAACAAAAATATGCACATATTGTTCAGTTTCCAGATACTAAAACCTAAATGAAATTAGGAAATTAAAATTATTGATAAAATTACAGTTTATTTTGATGCAAAGTAATGTAAGGTATATTTAAGAGAAATATTGAACATTATACATTACTGAAGTGTTTTCTCATTGTCAACAGTGATTGCTTACATAAGAATTTTTAGAATAATTACATATATCATTCCTTATCATATTCAATTAGAAAGAAGAAAAAGATTTAATTCCTCCTTCTTAAATTACATAAAGAGTAAAAGAATAATTAACTTCAAATATGAAGACTTGGCACTTTATTATTTTTAAAACTATTAGTATTGAGGTACATTCCCACATCAATGTTAAAAGCATATGCATCATATTCTATAATTAGAAAAAGTTTTATTCTGTCATTATTCTGAACTGTTCCTGAAGTCACTCAGAACATATCCAAATATCCTAGTGATATCATTTTGAAAATTAAAAATGTATCCAGTAGAATATACGTATTCACACTGAATTTTAAAAACGTAACTCTTTTCATTGATTAGTCAATAACAGCATGTTTTATAAATTATATTTTACATTAAATTTATATTTTTCTGTGTAATATATACTGTGTCCTTGTCTTTGAAAATTATTCTACTAGGTCTTATTCCTGGGGCATAACAATGTATAGATAAGTTTCATTTTGCCTAAAATTACTAAATTTACTAATTACTAATTACAAATTAATAAACTTTTGTAGATGAGAATAGAAATGTGAAAAAGCAGTTATTCAAACTTTAAGTTTTAAGATTTAATAATATTGAAAAATTGTTTTCTGTTATTTAGATAAACACTTTGACCACTTTTCCATAAATGGTGATTCAACCACTACAGATAGATTCACAACTTTCAAAGAAGTATATGAGCCACTACTAAAGATATTAAAATTATACTCTGAAACATAGTATTAAATTTAAAGGTTGGAGTTAATAGAAACTTTGAGTACAAAGATCATACACCTTCTGCCCTTACTCAAATAAATGCATTATCTTTTCCCTTTCACATATGAAATTAATGTTCATCTTAGTTAAACTAACCTAAAATGTGCCTTTGAGTTGAAATGGAAAAAGCTGCCCAAGGTCACAGAGCTTAGGGCTGGGATTAGAATTTAGGTCTGCTTTTGTGCAAGGTTCTGGTTTTCTAACTATTCTGTAGAAGAAGAAATAATGATTCTTGAAAGAGATAAAAATGTAGATTATAGAACAACCTGAGAAAACATGAGAGCTGCTTATAGACATATATATATGGATACAAAATTCACATCAACACGAGCACCAGAAAGATACCAAATAATGAACAGATTCCAATCTAATTGTTGGTGATCATCTCTTTTAAAGAAAATCATCAGACAGTAGGAAAAAGGATAAATAAAATGTGAAAAAATGCAGAAAAAGGAGGAGAAAAGGAGTAAAATTTAATATCTTGAGTGATATAAAGGCCAGAAAATATAATGCTCTGCAGAAGTTTAGAAATCACAGCACACTCTTAACGCGAGTTTCAAGGTCAGAGTCAAGTTGTCCTGCAAGTCTGGCATAATGCTGAGTCTGGTTAAGTGAACAAAGTGAGCATCCTCTTAGCATCAGTCTTTAAGCTTCAGTTTCTCAATTTTTCTGTGGCATTTAAAACCAGGCAACTATTTTCATAAGAGTACATTTATCACAGTAAACCTTGTATTTTACTGTGGGGTTTGTTAGTTCTATGCTTTAAAGAAAGATGTTAGCTAGATCTTCATATAGGAAAGGAAAGAGTTATACTACCTTTATTTGCAAGCGACATGAAATTTTACATAGCAGACCCCAAAAAGACTCCAGTGAAAGACTCTTAGGAGGAATAAACAAATTCAGCAAAGTAGTAAGGTACAAAACACACAGAAGTCAATAGCACTCCTGCACACCAATAATGAACCCATGAAGAAAAAATCCAGGAAAACAATTCCATTCAGAGTAGTTTAAAAAAAAAAACCTAATTATCTAGGAATTAATCTCTCCAAGTGAAAGATGTCTATAATTAAAAATATAGTATGCTGAAATGAGTGGCTGAAGAGGACATCAGAAAATAGAAAGGCATGCTAAGTTGTGGACAACCAAATCAATATTGTCAAAATGGCCATATTACCAAAAATGATGTAAATACAGATTTAATGCAATCTCCATAAAAATACCAACAGAACTAGAGAAAACCATCCTAAAATCCATATGGAACCAGGAGAGATGCCAGAATAGCCAAAGCAACCATGAACAACAGCAAAGTTAGAGGCATCACAATCTTAGATTTCAAGTTATATTACAAAGCTGTCTTGATAAAAACAGCATGATTCTGGCACAACAACTGAGTTATCACTGGAACAGCACTGAAGATGCAGAAACAACCTCAAACCACTACAGCTATCCTGTCTTTGCCAACGTGGCTAGAAACATGCTGGGAAAAAGAGCCTCTCTGGCAAACAGTGCTGTGAGGGTTGGTTAACCACAGGCAGAAAAATAAATGGAAAGCTATCTATACCACCATATACTAAAGTCAAATAAATATAGTTCAAAGGCCTAGGTATAAAAACAGATAGGCTGAATCTGCTAAAAGAGAAAATGCTTGAAAGAAAATTCTTGAAGACACAGGCATAGGCAAGGACTTTATTACTAAACTCCAACTACACAAGAAATCACACCAACAGTTAACAACTAGGATTATGTCAAATTGCAAAGCTTCTGCACAAGGAAACAAGCAACCAGACGAAGAGACAATACACCAAATGGGAAAAATATTTGGCCAGGTACTCCTTGTATAGAGGACTGATATCTAGAATATCTACATAACTCAAATAAATTAAACTACCCCCCCAAATGATGCAGTCATCCCATAGGGGACTGAAATGAATAATTACTTCACACAGAAGTACAAAGGGCCCATAGTTACAGGAAGAACTTTTCAGTATCTTTGGCCGTTATAGAAACTCAAATTAGATTAACACTGAGATTCTCTCTTACCCCAGAATGAATGGTTATCACTCAGAACTCAGTATCCAATGTTAGCTAGGTTGCTGGTAGGAGGAAGGAATCTTTACACTGTTGGTGGAAATGTACACTAGTGTAGCCAGTACAGAAGTGAGTATAGAGATTCCTCAAAAATAATTAAAACAGAAATTCCAATGGACCGAGACATTCTTTTTCTGGGTATCTTCCCTCAGAGTGACAAGCCTAATATTACTGTGATACATGTGCTGGCATAATTATAGGGGCATCACAAAAGGAAAAATTTGACTCACTTATAGGAGAGAAGACTGAAGTAAGAGGCATCACAATCTTAGATTTCAAGTTATATTACAAAGCTGTCTTGATAAAAACAGCATGATTCTGGCACAAACACAGCCTTGAGACTGTAACGCTAAGGGAAATAATTCGGATCCAGAAGATTATCACATGGTTTTTCTTATATGAGGAGCTCAAAGTACAAATACTTTAAAGAGCAAAGTAAAAGAAATGTTAGGGACGGGGGAGGCAGACTGGGGAGTAGGGAAGGAAGTCTAGACATGGGGTTAGTGAGAGGGAGAAGGCAGGAGGCACTACAAAAGTGTCAAGATACACACAAGTACGTACCGATTCCTCACCATGGTCTGGCTACCTTAGCAAATCTATACATACTAATAAAAATATGAATGAAAGAATGATCTTTACTAGGTCTTTGTTCAAAGAAACTCTCTGTGTACAATGTAAGGAAAGGCACAGGGGCAAAGGAGCCAGTGGGGGCGGAGCGGGCACAGAGGACAGCGCGCAGCGGTGAACAGGAGGAAAGCGCGTGCCCTGACTTCAACGCAGTGAGGAGCAGAGCGGCACAGGGCTGCAGAGGAGCCTGACATCCACAAGTGCCACAAGGAAGGCAAGAGAGGTAAACTGAAAATCAGGTAAGAAAGAGCCCCTGAAGGCAGGAAGCACACAAGGAATGTTTAGAACTACAGATAAGGCCAGAATGTCACCTAGGCAGTGATCAAAACTTAACGGTAGCAGTGGATGGAATTGTTGTGAAAATGAAGAGGAAGAAAATAACATCGCCAATGAACTAGGGAAAAGAAACAGGAATGAGAGAAAAATGTAATTCATGTAATGTGTTCCTTTTGCAGCTGTGATGTGTATTTGCCTATCGTACACCCCCTTTTGTGGACTCATCTTAGTTTCTTATTTAAAAGGCCCAAATATTCCTTTCTTTCCTTTTTTAAAAGAACAGAAAACTGACACATTCGGAGAGGTTCTCTCATAAATCTGTACTGTGACAGCGAAAACGCTGGGAGCATTTAATCACAGACTCCTCTTAAAGTGGAGGGCGAGACACAGTTCCTTCTTTCCCATCATTGAATTTTCTCTTTTTAACCATACTGGAAATTTTGCACCCTAGGGCCTCGGGCATGCTAGGTAAGTACTCCGCTCCCTTTTTGGTTTTGTTCTGGTGCCAGGAATCAAACTCAGGACCTTGCGCTTGCCAGGTGGGCTCTGTGCCCCCAAGCTGTATCCCCAGCACTACGTACTCTACCGCCGTGGAGCTGCATCACCAGGTCCACCTTTTTTCGTTTTTAAAGTACGAAGACTATGATGTTCTCTACTTACAAGCTTGAAATGAATCTTTCATAGCCAAATGTAATCACTGTCTTTTTCTTTTAAATTCCTATCCTGTGTATGAAAGCACTACCAGGCAGCGAGTTAGCAGTTTGTTTACAGGGATTCTTCCTACCAAGTTGTCATGGTTCGGTATGGGTCAAAAAAGGAGAAAAGCACCTTGATAGGATAGTGAAGAAAACATAGTTTAATCTGTGCCAGTTAACTGTCACTTATTTCGAGGGGAAGAAGAGTACAACTATATTTGGACAACCTGGTTTTTATGTTGTACTTACACACAACAGTTAAGGTAGAATCTCCTGAAAACTATATTACTTGGTATGTTTAGCAGCTACTATTCAGTGCTAGGAGTGGAAAAACTCCACAAAACAGCCTATTTAAATTCTAAGCTGAACAATTACATTAATTCATAGAGAGTAAATTCCTGCCGCTTCTCCCTAATAGCATATTTTCTCTAAATTGCTAGAAACACAGCTTCTCCCACTGGCTACCAGCCTAGTGCCTAACAGCCAGCTGGAGTATTTGGGTTTCAAATATGCAGCCCTGACAAAAATATCGATCATAGTTTGTTGTCCCCAACCATTGACTGACTAGTAAACTCCTTGAAGGCAGGAATTAGGTCCTATTTGTCAATGCTTTGTCAAAAAATACTGACATGCAAAGAAAAGTAGAATTGAATAAAGGTAAAACGGGTTGTGTAAAATAATATAATTTGTTATTAACAAATATACATTACTAGCACATATTTAATATATAGAGGGTAAAGTTAGTGACTCTGTATAAAACAAATTAAAAATCTGGAAGGGATTTGGCACATTTTGGCTATTTGCGACTTAGAAAGGCTCATCTGTGGTACTGATAAAATTCACCTTCATTCATTTCATCAAAGAGGATAAAGAGACATGAATTTTAAAATCACAACATCATAAAATGCATATCTGACCATACTCCTTGAGTCATAAACCTTAGCAATATTTATGTAAATCATTTGAAAATAGGTAGAAAAATAGATGAAGATTATCTGAAAAGTATTAATATTTCAGGAGACAACAAAGAGGTAAAGCACATAGGTGTTCTTAATTATTTGTAAAACAATGAGAAGTGCCTACTTTCTGTCAAATGACTATGCACTGTTTAATCACCAAATCTATTTACTATTGGAGAATAAAACGAACTTATAGGAGCTATGATTGTTGGTATATATACACTGTTCTTTGGGATTCATTTAGTTCAAAGGTTAATTCTATTTTTCTTTTTTCTTTTACATTTTCTTACTCATTCACCAAACACTTTCCCATTCTGCCCCAAGGCCTGGTAACCACATTCAATTTTTTCCTTTTATTAGTTCAACCTTTTTAGATCCCGTATATAAGTAAAATCCTGTGGTACTTGTTTGTGCCTGGCCCATTTCACTTAACAGGATGTCTTCCAGGTTGATCTATGCTACCACCAATGACAAGACTTCCCTCATTTTCAGGCCTGAATAGCATTCCATCATGCATACATTTTATCTATTCCTCTGCTGATAAACAATAGTGAAGATAGGCTGATTCTGTATCTTGGTTATATGAGTAATGGTGCGATGAACCTGAATATGGGGATATCTTTCCACAAGTACGGTTAATTTCTTTGGACAATATATCTAGTAATGGGAAGGCCAGTGCTGCAATGTTCTATTTTAACCAGGATGTATTCTGCGTTCCCCCTTATGTGCACCCAGGCAATCTGGAAAGGGGCTGTTATGGTTTGTGTCCGGATGTCCCCCGAAGCCTCATGCGGGGGGCTTTCAGAGTTTATGAAAGATTCAGGATCCAATGCTGGGATTATGGGGTGTGAGTGCTACCCCCGCCCTGGGGCGGATGGTGTGCGTATGTAAGGGAGAGAAAGAGGCTGCTTGGCGCCACTCCTCTCTTGCTATTTTCCCTTGCCATGAACTGTTGCCCTCTGCCACGTGCCGCTTTGCCTTGGAGTCAGCCGAGTATGGACTGAAACCGCCACAGACTGTGAGCTAAATGAACCTCTCCTTCCTTAATTCTGAGGGTCAGGTGTTTTGTCTCCACAATAAGAGAAAAGAAACCAAGATAAGGGCCGGTGACCATGCACACAATCTCCGACCCAGGATCCTACAGCGCATGACAGCGCAGGGTTTGCTCAAAGCACCCTCCTCTGCTTCTGGCACCGATCGAGAGGTGGGGAAGGACCACCTTGCTGTAAGGGTAGTGAAAAGCAGTGCCCCTCACCCTCTGCTTCCACCTTCTCTTGTTACTCCTCTTTACAGTTTTTCCCTCAAATTATCAACTTCCTCGCCATATATCAGAGAGATGAACACAAAAACCATTTCAAGAGCAGAAAAAAGAAAGTTAAGATGATGAGTAAAAATTTGCCTTTTAAAAATGCTATAGGATAAAAATACTGATCCCTAAGAATAACTTGTGAACTACTACACTGCCATTATCTGAAGGGGAAGTACTGAGAATATAGAAGCACTTCATATTGTTGCTGGTAAATAAATCGTGTTTTAGGAGTATTGTGTTCTCCATGTGAAATCTCTTATAAAATATACATACACATACTCACACTCAACATATAAAAAGTATGCAGTAACTAAATACAAATGAATTTATTTACATTTAACTATTTATTCAAATGAGAACAAAGAAGTTGTTGTAGTTCTCCTCCAGAGTCTAGGTAGGCATAAGGATGAAGTTGAAGTCCTTTGTCCTCTTTGGTGACCAAGGAGGTCTTCACCCCAAATAAATAGTAATCCCCTCTGAAATTTCACATAGGAAAACATACACACGTGAATTTGACAAAGTCAATTACAGAACTAACATCTTCTTGACTAACAGCACCTTCCACGTCACATATGCATACAGAAATGGAAGATTTGGGTTGTCTTTAGCCAGAGTCTGACATTTGGCAGTAATATTTAATATTTTTATATAATGCTAAATACTTGAAATAAAGATTTAAGAAACTGATGTGTTGTCATTTATTATTGTTTTAAAAATACTTGAGTATATTCTTTTAAAGTCTGAATATACCTGAAAAGATATATGTTAAATTTGGTATGTAAAAAATGCTTTCATTGTTTTCTTGTTCTCAAGTTTTTTAGAAGCAGGGAGAGGGAATCGCATTTGGGAGGAAAAAATTCTGAAAGTGATTTCAAGGCTCTGTAAGTGTTATCTTTATAGTTTAATTTTAGCCTCTTAATGTAACTTAAATGTGGAGTTTAAAGAGAAACTAATGTACTGGAGAAAATCTTTCAAAACATATTAGCATGTTTCACTGTGAATAAATTTGGTTTGAACATTATTTCTCATAATGTCTCTTCATGGAGAATTATCAGAGCAACTTTTGTTAAACATGGACCTTCCACAACACTGTCAGCATTTCCTTTTTATGTTCTTCAAGTTGTTGTATGAAAAGCAGCATACACCTTAAATATGCTGACTGGCAGGCTGAAAGAGCAAATAGAAAACCACATGCCAAACATATAGAAACTCGTAATTTATACGTCAAGCTAAGAACCTTGCTAATCAATTATGTTCTATCTCCTAGCTGACAAACCATCAAACGACCTGAATACAAGTCAAAAGCACATGGCAAGCACTTCATACCCATTAGTCTGGCTGCTGTCAAAGAACAGCAAACAGCAAATGATGGTAAGGATATAGAAGAAATTAAAACCTGTACATTGCTGATAGGAAGGTAAAATGCTGTTTCCACTGCAGAAAGTCTTAAGTTCCTTAAAAAGCTAAGCATGAAATTAGTATATGACCTATCAATCTTACTTCTGGTCATATACTAGGAAGCACTAAAAGCAGAATTGTGAAAAGAATATTATATACCCGTGTTCATGGTAGTATTAGTCCCAGTCATAATATGGTGAAAACAACCCAAGTATTTCCCAAAGAATAAATAGTAAACAAAATATAGTACATATATAAAATGGGATATTATTCATTCTGAGAAGAATATTCTGACACATGCTCTCGCATGGGTGAACCTTGATGATATTAAACCATGCTAAGCAAATAAAGCAATTGTAAAGGGACAAACAGTGAACAATTGTGCTTATATAAGTACCTAGGACAGCCCAAGTCACAGAGACAAAAAGTCTTCAAGGAAGTGCAAACTAATCTTAGAAGGACCTTCTAGGCAGAAGGATCACAACATAGAAAGTCACAGCGTAAAACTTCCAACATATCCACTGACAAGATGTTTAAGGTTTTTCTGTGCATATAAAAAAAATATTTTAAAAAAGAGACTCTCTTTTTTTCTTTTCAAAATAAAAGCACTTGTTTTTTCTACTTATTAGAGGCCACCTGTAAGGTAAATCTGTTTTCTATTCGTCAGTACTAGCGCAAAGTGATAAAAAACCAGGCATAGATCAGCCTTTCCACCTAGTACACTGTGTTTGAAGTCTCTGTCTGGTTTTCTAACAATTGTTTTGCATTATTGAATAGAATATTCCTTTGTATGAATATAGAGCACTTGTTTGTCCATTTATCTAGGTGATGGACACCTGGACTGTTTCCAGTTTTAGGCTACCATGACTAATCCTACTATGACCATTCCAGGGGACATCTTCATGTATTTTCATCATCTTGGCTGTCCAATTCCTAATATTGGATTTGCTTAGTCATACATATGAGTCACAAGTAATTTCTGTTTACTTGTTAAAGAAATGGCCAACTTTTTCCCAGTTGTTAAACTCTTACATTTCTGTTGCAATGAATGCAGGTTCTGGTTACTGCACACTTTTGTCAACACTCGATATTGTCTGTTTAATGTTATTCCCCCGTGAGTATTAAGTGGTAATTTTTTTGTAGTTTCTGCAATGACATCAGCATCTTTTCAGGTGCTTATGAGCCATTTCTCTGTTTGCTTTGGCAACTCACATATTCCAATCTTTTGATCTCTGCTACATAATCAGGCTGGCTTATTGAGTTATAAGAGCTCTTCATGTAGTTGAATTTGACTTTCAGGGGTGACCCCTATCAGGGCAACTCATAAGGGTGTGGTTTAATAACTGAATGCACCCCCTACCCAACTGTGCACAAGAATGACAATAGCAGAATAAAACAAATCAATAGTTTCCTCTCAAACTAAGTTTTACACATACTTGTACACGTAAGTTTTTTATTCTTTAATTTTCAAAACTCCTACAGGAGAAGTGCACTGAGGATTATACAAGGCCCCACATTCTTTATTTACATCAAGCAGTACTGGGTTTGTCGAAGTAGGCCTGGGAACAGTGCTGACCATCAATAGCCACTAAGATGGCTTCTGCAGAAGATCTGCGTAGACAGCTGGGCTGACACGCCCAGGAAGGACACTCTTGGTCACACTGTGCGAGGGTGAAAAGGCTAGGGATAGAGAGAAGGGAAAACCTCCCTCCCAACTTGGGTAGATGCCAGAGAAGCGAGTGGCTTCTGAGGGCTGGATCATTTCTCCCATTGCTTCACCAGCTCTGGCACAGAGCCTGAAGGAAAGGCCTGAGGTGAATGAGCAGGAAAGGTAGAAAAATTCCCTTAAAGAGAGTGAATGTCAAGGGAGACCAGGGGCTGGCATCATTGAGAGGACCAGCTTTGAAGAGACTCATGGGAGATTCTGGGTCTACTGCATTTGGATACAATTCCTGAAGAGACTTGAGGGCAAGTAAGAGACACCTTTTAATGAAAGAATAACTACACTCAGACTCGTTACAGGAGATTTATCCGTACAAAGCACAGCTAGTAGCCACTATGCCACTGAAGCTTCATTTAAAAATTAAGCAAGTTGGAGCTGCTGGAGCATAGGATTTTCAGTATCAGATCACTCAAGGAGATGACACAAGGGGACATAGTCCTGAAAAGTGAATTTGAGTGGTTTCAGCAGAAGGACTAGCCGCAAGGGGAAAAGAAACATTCAACTTCAGAAGAAAAATGTCCTTCCTTCAGAGAAAGCAGCTGAGCCACTTGGGCGGCATGCCTGAGGAAACAAGGGGCAGAAGTTACCATTACGACGACCTAACCCTCCTTAAAAATATCACTCCTCATTGATATGTCTCGGAAAAGCTGGGAAACAAAAGGAGATTGTTGTATCTGCCCATAGCATAGCTTTATTATTAAAATGCTAGCATGCATATACATAG
Source organism: Dinomys branickii (assembly GCA_004027595.1). Taxonomy (NCBI): domain Eukaryota; kingdom Metazoa; phylum Chordata; class Mammalia; order Rodentia; family Dinomyidae; genus Dinomys; species Dinomys branickii. Next base: position 263,183 of record PVLD010000080.1, read on the forward strand.
AGATGGAAGTTATAATGTTGCTTATGTAAAGCTGCTATCACTAAATATTAATAGCACACTGAAAATCTTTTTATTCTATTCCAAATGCAGTTTTAGTAAATGTGCTACTTGCATGTAATGAGGAGCTACGCATGAGGGGTGGAGTGCTGTGCGGGTGTGAAGACGGCATCTTGCTAAAAACTGAAGATAAATTCGAACTTACTTAAATCTTAAGACCTTTTCCACAGGTAAGACGCTCTCGTGCCGTCTCTGTCACGTCTCCGAAGCTGAAGCATATAGAGCAGCAGCACTTCAGGCACCCTGGCTTTTTACAGGTTTTCTGCATTTTACTCTACACTAATAAATCTCGAACAGTTAAGGGAAAAACATTTTTACTTTGATAATCAAAGCATTTTCTTCAATAAAAAATACATTTCATGAGCATTATTAGAAAAAAACACACACAGAACTGATAGTTTCTCTCTCTCTCTCCCCCTCTTTCCTACTCCGCAAGCCATCCTCATGTCCTGCACAATAATCCATTACAATATGTTCCAACATCTGCCTCCCCATATGATGTATGACCTATTCCATTGACCCTTTTCCTGCCGCTCCAGACTTGCTGATCACTGCTGAGGGAGGATGAACGCTCCGCATCTATCCCTGAGGTCGCCAACCGGTAAATATATCTCCATTTGGTAAGGTAAGGGGCACCCTGGCTGGAGGGCCCTTCAGATCTCTTTATATACCAGTGATGACGCTTATATACTTAATTAGTTTAATTCAGGGGAAAACACTGCTGAAATTCCTTTCAAAGCAACAATAAGAAGAGAAAATTTTGTTCAAGAGAAACAAATCTGTCCTCCCCAAATACTTATTTTTAAGATAGGAAAGCTGGATGATAGCAGAAAGTAAAGTAAATGCTTCTCTTTGACTAAGTTCATGACTGTGAAACTGTTGTTCATTTTATCCTAATAGATTGTGCATGTGTGTGTGTGTGCGTGTGTGTGTGTGTGTGTGTGTGTGTGTGTTGGGAGTGATAGTAATAAAATCACTAAAACAATCATTCTAATTCAATATAAAGAGAACTTGTGTGACAGTTCATATTATATAAACAAAGCCAGGCGTGATGGCACAACCCCGTAATCCCAGCACTCAGGAGGCTGAGGCAGGAGGATTGTTGTGAGTTTGAGACCAACCTGGGCTACAAAGTCAGTTGAAGGCCAGCTTGAACTGCATAGCGAGACTCTGTCTCAAAAAAACCAAAAAACAAAAACCAAAACATACTATATATAAACAATGTATTACACTGTATATTAGAAAAATACTGTGCTTCCATAACACATACTTTCTGGGTGCTTGAAAACACTTGGCACATTTAGCAACAGGAAGCATAAAAACCAGACTTCGATGGGACTGGTGTGCTTATCGCTATGCTAGAAGTCTTGTGTGCCATCTCAGAGACCGTCACAACCATTCTGTATGTTCAGTGGGGGAAATGAAGGTTCAGCGACTTGTCAGCATCAGAAGTCTGTTCTCCTTTGTACCACGTACCTTATGTACACTTATCACATGGTAAGCGATGTCCCTATAGGAAAATGCTTTCCAAACATCAACACTGTGCAAATTCTCTACCTCTGTTGCACTGGGACCGAGGTGGAATTCCCTTATATGCAAGCCAGTAGAAAAAAGGTTTTCCTATACATTTTGAGAAAATAATGACAGTTTCCAGAACCATAATTGAAGGCTTCTTTAAGGGTTCTTGAATATTGGTAACAGGACTCTCCCTGCAGAAGGCTCCCAGCTACTTAAGACGTTTTTGTTTTTTAGTTGCTGTTCTGTTCCACTGATAATATAAACAGGTGACAGATGTAATAGATTAAAAGAAAAACAAGCTCTCTTATGGATGCCCACTTACTTTTTCCTTCCTATCCCCCCTTGTATTTCTTTAAAATAAACCATTGCATATAATATTAGTGCTGGCTCTTTGAGTAGAGTTTAAGATAAATGAATATAAATTTGGGGTGAAATTAACGTAGAATACTGCACAACACCAGTAGTAATCATAATACCTTCATGTTTTTATTGATTTAAAGTATTTATAAAGTCCTGGTTTTACTCTATGATTTTTAGTGCCACGGGTCTTACATAGAAAAAGAAAATTATCAATGAAATAAGCACTCAGATGCAACATAAAATTATAAATGTGATAAATACCATATAACAGACATATACAATATCATAAGATGCGAAAGAGCATGTGATGGACATCCAGGTTTGGAAGGACTTCTCTGGAACTATTAATACCCAGAAGCCCGCAGGCTAGTGGAGCTATAGGGCTAAAGAAGGAAATAGTGGGAGAGGAAATTTGTGGTGAGGGGGAGCATGACAGCTCCCCAGTATTGGAAAGAAGGCAGGGAGGCTCTATCATGGTGGCAGAGCTGTCTGGAATTGCAGCTGGGGAGCTCTAGCAGTTTAAGAAGGGAAATGACATAATTACACTTACAGCTCTATGAGATTAGTTTAGATTAAATAGGCTTGGTTCACCTCCAGCCCACTTATAACTGGAACAGTATTTACCTAATCGCTTTTTTATATTATTTAAAATTGATTCAAAATCAATTATATACTAAGTGTACATAGACAGTTTTCAACATTCTGAATTTCATCCTTACTCAAATATTTGATCTTTCATGTATAACACGTACTAAGGACTTAATCATGCCAAACTAGTCCTTGCTTGTATGCATGGTCTCTTAACTTGCTCTTTTCTGCCACATGAAAAAGTAAAAGTAAGCCATGTACAGTACGCCCAAATACAAATAACTCATAAAGCAATTAACACAATAAATAAATATACACTGCAAGAGCACCTTGTAATTTCATGTATTTTATTTTCTTTAATCTCTCTGTTCAAAACACTTTCTTCAGTTGTTCAGGACAATTGTCTCATGTATCATCAAAGGAGTACAAGACTGGGCGTGGTGGCACAGTCCTGTAATCCCAGCACTTGGGAGGCTGAGGCAGGAGGATCATTGTGAGTTCAAGACCAGCCTGGGGACAAAGTGAGCTCAAGGCCAGCCTGAACTGCATAGTGAGACCCTGTCTCAAAAAGACAAAAAAAAAAAAAAAAAGTATACAAAGAGATAAATATGTTAACTTCTACTCTGCTGCCTTAAATTAATTCAGTGATTATTCATTCATAAACACAGAATCTGCCAAAAAATATATACACATTTCAGAAGTTCACCAAACGAATAAATGTCTCAAAGTCACCTCTTTGAGCACCTCTCGTAATTGTAGAGGTCAAAGCTAACACGTTTAACTCTCATGATGTGTCAGTAAATTTAATATTAAAATATTTACACACGGTTTTCTTTTTCTGATGTACACTTGTTTTGGTGGATTCTATATTTATTGGGTACCTGCTATATACCAACCCCTGTTTCAGACCCTTAGAACTTAGTGAGCAACTACCACTCCCTTCCTGAAAACATTTTAAAGTTTTTTCTCATGGAAGACTCACAATAATTTAATTTTTATATTTTACATTCACTGTTGTCTACAAGTTCCCTGAAAATCTGTATTATGTAGGATAATTTTGATTGAGAATCACTTATGTCTCTTAACATTTGTAAATGCACGTCATGACTCACAAATAAAAGTCAATCTTAAGAGTGTAGGACAAAAAAATGATTAAATATGGAAGAAACTTGAGAACATTATGCTAAATGACGTAAGCAGACACAAAAAGACAGATACTGTACGATATCATTGGTAGTGGGCAGTGCTTAGAATTGGGAAATCCACGGAGACAGAAAGGAGAACAGAATTTACTACAGATCTGGGAACCGGAGGGAACAGGGAATGGGAAATTACTGGCAGGTACAGAGTTTCTGTTCAGGATGAGAAAAATATCCTGGAAATAGCGAAAACATAGACGAGAGTATGAGCTTAATGCTACTGAACTGTACACTAAAACGTGGTTAAAATGATCAATTTTGTGTTATACATATTTTTAACATTATTAAGTAAAAGATTAAGAGGGCAATAGAAAACAACAAAATGACTGTTCTCCTGGACCACATTACCTTTATTTCTTGAAATTGAATTTTCTCCTAGTTTGATTACATGTACTCTTTTATGAATTAAAAAAGATGTCAAGGGGTGGAAGAGTATTGTTATTTTTTTTTAAGGGTAGTTGAGCATATTAGATTCTTTCAAAAATACTAAACATTACCTCAAGCTTTGGAAGTCAACATAAACATAAGCACAAAAGCAAGAGGAAAGAGTACTTTATTCTAAATCAACCACATTTAGTAATGCTCCTTTCACGCCAATGAAACGGTTTCTCTCAAAGAGAAGCTAGGAAACAATATCGAGCCCTCGCTGACTTTGCAAACAGCACAGCCTTTGCCAGCTCCACGGTGAAGAGCAGTTCCCGCTCCTCCTCCGAAGATCGCTTCTTTTCTATATTCAGATGACTGTTTATGAGCTCAGTCCTGCTTCAGCTGTCATTCTTTACATCAAGGGAAGATGGACGGGACACACCAACCCCAACCTAAATGACCTTTGGATGTGACAAGAGTTTTAGGTCAGCCTTGCTAAATGGAGGCCTTGGTGGATCGAGACATGCCTTGGGGTGAAATTTACAGTGAATTTATTATCTCCCAGTGCCCTTTGCACTGCTTCCCACCATCAAACACCATGGCAGCACTTGGAACAGGAAGAAATACATTAACTGGAATCTGATCGTTTTAAAAGGTTACAGCTGCCCAAATATAATTTAATTTCATACTTGCCCTTGGAGGGTTTGGTGTATATTTTCATTTTATGACTGCAAATGAGAAAGCTCTTAAGATTCCAAGCAATAAAAAGAGGGGGAAAAAAGTATTTTAAGGGTTAGAAGTCTATTCAGTTCATGCTCAATGAGTGAAGTGACAAATCAGCTTTGTTTTAAAAAAAAAATCTAACATTTCTCTCCCTTTTTTTTTTGGATCATCTCTTTTCCTCTTGTGATCCTACACTTGGAGGTTTGGTTGCAGTCAGCATGTGCACGCTGACCTCAGCTCTCAGCCAGTGGGGAAATAACAAGGGACAAAAATTGAGGGTTAAGCCGATCTGACTTAAAGTGAAAATGTATTAATATAAGAAGCATATATTTCCAGCAGTATTTCCTGTCATATAATTGCAAAAATTTACTGATTAAAGTGTCAATATTGTATCAACGCATTGTCTTCATCCCGCACTTTCCGGTCTATCCCACCACTTCAAAACTTAATAAAAGGTTCACAAAGTCCTCTATATGTATCTGCTACAGCTGAATCAATGTAATTAGTCAATATTATTTCTGATTATCTCCTTAACAGTAAATAAGATATATGGTGCAGCTAAAGAGATAGAATAAATCAGGAAAAAAAATCCCTTCAGCAACAAAATTCAGGTAATATCACGTATACTCTATTATCTAGCCATGAAAAAGACAGAAATAAACAAAAAAAACTAACTTCTTTCCTCACCTCTAACTCAATACCCTGCCATAGAGTTAAGAAATTTGTAAATATCAATCCAATAGGGTTTGAGGCAGCATATATTTTGGGTTCACTTGTAGTTATGAGAAAAGCCACATAGTGAAACTCTTAACCCAAACAAGGTCAAACACAAAATTGCCTATGTGTGCAAACGTGCACACCTGTATGCATGAATTTATTCTTCCCTTCATTTAGTCAGCAACAAACATCAATTTAAAACTACCATGCTAGTTCCTGGGAAGTTAATATTTGAAAACATGTTTTATAGTTTTTATAAAATTATAGAAGAATACTCCTAATATGAATTGTAGTGTCAGAAACAAAAAGCATTAAAGTATGATTGTACTACTTCAGCAGAATATGGCAAGTACTAACATAGATCTATTTTATTCACAAACTTTAAAATTATGTTTGGTGTGAAGAATGCTCTGCATATTTTTAACCTGCATGCTAATTCTATTGGGCAGGTGATCTTACTATTCCACTTTTTAGGTTATGGAGGAATAGATTGGCAGGAATGAGGCAATGGGCCTAGTAAGCAAATCTAGAGGCTACTAAGACTCAAACGCTCAGGATGATAATAGGATGGAGAACTTCCTCTCTTCTTATTCATGTATGAGAAACATCACAAATCTGCGTAAAGTGAGAAAAGCTTAAAAAAATATGTAGGAATTTCCAAATATTCTGTTAAAAAAGGATCTTACGTTTGTCTACGAAAGATGTATAAATGACCAACAAGCACATGAAAACATGCTCAGTCACAAATAGGGAATCGCAAACCAGAACCACAATGAGATGCTACTTTGAACTGATGAGGACTGCAAGTATAAAAAGAAAAATACAAAACAAAACAAAACACCCCATAGCATTTGTAAATGATCCAGTAAGTGCTTCTGGACATGTACCTAAACAAATTGGAAGCACAAATCAAAGAGATAATTGTATCCCTCTATATAAAATAGAATTAGTCACAACAGTCAGAAGTCAGAAACACCCCAAATGAAATGTCCATCAGTGTATGAATGAATAGCTTTGAAGAGGAAGGAAATTCTGACACATGTCAAATGTGGACGAATTGTTGAAGAAATTAGGTTAAATGATTAAGATAGATAGGAAAGACCAAAAATATGTATCACTTAGATGAGGTACCTAGAATAATTAAATTCAAAGACAGAAAATAAGAGTGTTACCGGGGGCCAAAGCTAAGGGAGAATGAATAGTTAACCTCTAGTGCGTGTGTAGTTTCAGGTTAAAATGAGGAAAATTTCTGGATATGGGTAGTGACTGTTGGCCAACAAAAGAAATCTAGTTAATGTCACTGAACTGTATACTTCAAGGTCAAGCTTGGTGTTATAGATCTTTACCAAGTGAAAAAAACATTTATGAAAGACTCACAAAAGCAGATAAACTTTGAGATCACAATCAAAGGTTAAAAAAGATTATTAAATGTAGAAATTGAACACTTCAGTAATGAGTCCAGCACAATGAGGTAAAAAAGAAATATAAAGAGATCAACAAATGCACACTCTTTAGGACATGAGTAAATAAATGCTGGCTTTGAGGACATTAGGCAGAGCTGATGGCCATATTAAAATGGAAGGAATGAAAGAATATCTATCGTAAAATGTGCAGGTTCACCTGTCCTGTGAGTTAGTTTTAGACCTCCTGGACAGGAGATGAAGAAAGAACTCTTTTCCAAGGTGGTAGAAGACATCAAGCGAATTTTGGGGAAATGGAGAAGTGGACAGAATTTTCCTCTTCTGACTCTGGGTTAGTTAAAATTCACTGAAATGTACATTTGAAATATAATCAATTTCAATGTATGTAAACTTTGGAAATGAACAGAGGAATTTTTTAAAAAGATTATAACAAGTCTGACTTTTAATTTTTAAATGTTTTAGACATTTTTTAACCAAGAAAGAATTAGAAAAAGAAGGATTTGTTAGCACCAAAGATTATACGGGCTTTGTGTAGCCTGCACCATTTAAGATTCATCTGTGTATATATCTGCTCTGTCCATACGGGTGAGAAGAACAAATAACATGGTTTGAGTGTGAAGGAGAGCCGGTAGCCAGTGGTCTCCACCCACCATTTGAGATAATAGCAGTATGAAACACTGATAGTACACTGTTAAATAAACAAGGTGAAAAGCAATTCTTTCCATTTGAGCTCGTGCTAAGAAACCAATTGTGCAGTACTTTTTCAGTGTAAAAATAATGAGCTGAGCTTCCACCTTGGTGTTTTCCCTTGCTAAGAGAACTCACACAACCCAATCTCTGCAGCTTCGTTTTAAAACATTTGATTCTAATGGGAGTGTGGGTGAAAAGAGGTGCTGGCCCTGGGGTCACAGGATGGCCCCCACATTCGGCCATGTCCAGTCTGTAACCAGAAGGCTGTTTGCCCTTGTTTTTAAAAAATATTGTAATAAAAAGCTTAAAAAATAAGGGAAGTTTGTTACTTGCATTCATTAATTACATTGTATGTTTTGTATATGGTCTAAGATGATTCCGGTTCACTGAGCACGAACCAGCAAGCCAAAAAGATTACATAACCAAAGAGAAGTCTCCTGGATACATTCAGGGTATTTGGTTTTGTTAATGAAGATGACTTTATATGCACAAAACTTTAGGCTGGTGTCCTCTAATATGCAGCATGTTACCAATTCTTTTTAGACCAAAACAAACAAACAGAAAAGTAAGTCCGAGACATCTTCTTTAATCTGATAAAGTTCCTCTGCAAAGCCTGACTCATGCGCGCTTTATTTGGATTATTATTGGACTCGTTCATCCAACAAGCACCTATTTCTCCATGTTTTACTATTGTAAAAAAGCAGCTGGCATCCCAGAGCTGGACGAACAGCAGAAAAGAGGGAAGAGCAGAAAGGCCGAGAAGAGAAGAGAAGGAGGGGCGTTAACAGAGGAAGCTGCTAAAAACAGAAGAGAAGCTAAGTGGATAAAGAGAAGAAGAGGAAGACAGACGCTGTGTTCATATTTCAGTAAGACAAAGACAAGGCGATATTTAAGATGGAATCATGTAAGAGGATTTTGAAAGTAAGTTGGTATTTTAAAAGCACTAGGGGCCCTAAGGACAAAAAACGTTATAGCGCCACCCAGGTGGCAGTGCCATCCCCAACCAAACAGCCCTCTGGTTCCTACTAGGAAGGCAGTTCATGCAAACTGTTAGGTGCCTATTTCTAGATAGTCTTTCTTTTTCTGTGTGTAAACGGGTTCCTAATATTCTGAGGCTATCTCTTGGGAAATCTAGCTGCAGTTTGACCTGCTCATCTTCCTGTTCATTCCCTGGAGTTTTACCTTTTTCAGAATTGGACCTTCAGAGCTAGCCTGAGTTTTTTTAAGGTTTGGAAGAATTTCTTTAGCACCCCTTTTCTTTTAAACCCCTTTTATCAGTAATTGCCCCACTGCCCTCCTAGCAAATTTTCCTTGATGGCCTAAGAATAAATGTATCCATGAATCGGGATTCCGCTTACAAAGTGCAAAGGAAAGTCTCCTTCTGAAGATTTACAAACTCCAGCTACTCTCATTAATGCTTCTTTTACCCTATTTTATCCACTCCTCCATGGTATACAGGTAGAACAGTTATACACACACGCATTTTAAAAATAAGAAAATTTAAGTCTCCATCAGGTGAAAAATAAGTTGAAACCAGATTGATACATTACTGCAGAGGTAGCTTGAGACTAGGAAAGGGGCCTGCTAACTCATGAAGTTAGAAAGAGATCACTCTAACTAGGCAACTTCTTTGGTTGCCTTCCTAACTATCCGGCAAAAATTTCTTCACTATAACAAAGTGCTGCAAACTTTAGAATAACATGGTGGCTTTCTCTCCACCAGGGACCGTTTGTTCCTTTCACAAATAACTGTCGATGCCACAAAAGCAAAGTTTTAGTAACTTGGGTGGGAAGAAACAAAAAGAAAAACAGGTTCTTTATATTTTTAGTAAGAACTGAAACAAGTCTTTATAATTTGATGTGTAGAAGGAAGTTTTTATATTGCAGAGACATTTTATTTTTGTAAATTTTTCCTGCTTCCATTAGATATGAGGACTCTTAGCTTCCAAAGGTGCTCAATACAAACTTGACGGTGGATTTCTCTATTTGCCGATTCCCTTTACACTATACAACATCATTTCTGTCATCCAAGAAACTCACTTGCTAACTTTGAAGAATCTGTTAGGCTCATTTCAGAGAGTTTAAAGCTCTTGAATCCGGGAAACAAGGATAAAAATAACCTCAGATAATGATGCTTGTGCTATGCTGAGCACTCTTTATGTACCATCTCATTTAATCCTCACAGCCTCTGTCATGTAAGAATAACATCATCCCACTTGGTGGGAATTTCATTTTGTATCTTGAGCCAATATACATAAATAAGTTTCATTTTATTCCACAGCTCAAGACCATAACGCATCACATGATACGTACCCTTTGTTGTAGCATTTGTAAATGTTTAAATAGAATTTAAAGGAAAGATGTTACATGCCCCAAGTCATCTAGTTGGCCACTACTTTGATGTATCCATATATTATTAACCGGTTACAACAGTCTATGAGTCTATGAAGGTAAGATTATTTCCAGTTTCATACCACAGTAAATGCCAACTTCCGTCTCAGGTGACAGTCTGATGTCCGAATTCGATACTGCTCTCGGAGGAAACGAGAAGCACAATGAAACAAATCAGGATGAGAATTAAAAAAGAGGAGCAGATCGGGGTCTTTTCTTTACATTTTACATTGTTTAAATGTCTTGACTTCTCTGCCGTATATTAATTAAATTTTTTGTATGAGTTCTGATAATTGAAAATTCCTTTTAAAACCAAAGAACTAGAATCATTTAAAATATGAAAAATATTTAGAGCATATATTTATGAGTAAAGTGGTAGGAGCTATACAGAAAGGAAGAGGTTGGGCCTCCCCAACTTGAAAATCTGAAATCCAAAATGCTCCATAATCCAAAACTTTCTTGGCACTGACATGACATCATGGTGGAAAATTCCCTACATGAAATTGCATCATGCAGAAAATTGCTTAAAATATTACACAGAATTACCTTTTGGCTATGTGTGCAAGGGGAAGATGGAATGTAATGGTATTTCATATTAAGTCTTGGGTCCCATCCTCAAATATATCTTGTTATGTATGTGCAAATATTCCATAAGTATGAAATATGAAACTCTTCTTATCCCAAGTATTTCACATAAGGAACACTCAAACTGCCTGGCCAAAATTCATATAGAAACTTCTGTTTTTTTTAATGTAGCTATTTATAGATTGGAGATACAAAACCGTCTAGTTTTACCTCATTCCAAAAAAAGTTAGTTCAGGTAATGTGGAATGCAAGCCAGAGTAACTTTACCATTTTCATGTTAGAGATACTAATGATGCTCGTCCAAATGCTCATTGTAGCAAATCATGTAAAAGCACAGTTTGCAACTGTTCCTCCATTTCTTCCTGTCTAGTTCACTGGAGGGATGGTTGGATAAGGAAAAGGGTAAGAAAGTAAGAAAAAGTTCAAGATTAAAAAAATGGAATGACTTGGGTTCACTCCCACCCCACTCAACTTTCTCTTCTTGCTCTCATTTTGGCAGAACAATACTAAGAAGCTTTCACAGGAAACTACAAATTTGAAATGTGCTGGGCTCAAGCTGGTTTTTCTTCCCCCCTCTCTGGAGGAATCCAAGAGGGCTCTCTTTTCAAGTCTTATGAAGACACTTGCCAACCAAAGACAGCTCAAATTGTAATGTGGTTTTTCTTCTGGGTTCTTCTTTCAGAATAGTTCATTCATGCCCACAGAATCGTATCTGCATGATTATATAACCATCTTTGAACACTACCTTTCTTCTGAGAAGCAAATAAAATATCAACCAGACTCGTGATGTAAACAATCTCCCTTTGAACCTTCTATGTACAAATAGATATGAAAGAGCATGCTTCTCTGTTGTTTTGTTTTCTAAATCCCTTGATCTTTCAATAGCTTTCCACAAAAGAATTAATTCGCAGAGCACAATTACTGAACTCAGCAAAATGAAGCAATTCAGAAGGTTGCCATTGTTACCAATATGCAAATCCTAACCATTGTTTTATTCAGCCTTCTTTAATGGTCTAAGTGCAAACTTAGCTATTTACATCCCTTGCCTTTACCCAAAACAGTTTACATATAATATATACAATTGTATGCATTTATTTTCAAGGATATTATGGCCAAGTGAGAAGAAGCTAGATCTGAGTTGCTAGAATTTCAGGCACATTCCTATCAATACCTGTTTGAGCCAGGTCACTACTATTTAAAGTTTAAATGATCTCCTGTATAAAATTAAGGAGCTGATAGAGAAGGATGGTTTTATGTGTGGTGAGCAGCAGAATCTTTAATTCTAACTTAACCCACAGAACTTCACATATAAAACAAATACAAGCGGATGTTACTCTGTGGTGGTCCGTGGAAGACAAAGACTCCAGTGAACAGCTTGAGACAACTGTTTGCAGGCCTTTTCCATTTCACACATACTTGTTGGGACACCAGGTTTTGCTGTCTGTCTCCAAACTGTGTTGCACTATTTGTTTAATTGTTTTCGTAAACTTCAAGCCTCTCTCCTCGATGGAGCCTCTACTTACTCAGTTTTGCACTCATGATTCTCAGCCCAAGAGATCACAAGCTATAAATAGCTGACAATTAAATAAATCTCCAGGGTATCATGTGTTCAGCATTTGCTCCCACATTAACTTTTGAAATAAAATTGTATCCCCAGATAACCGAAAATTTATAAAGTTTTTCAGTTGAAGAAATAATTGTGTCGTGCATAACTGTTAGGATAAGAAAGACCTGTCATAGTGCCTAATTCCACCAATATATCTAGAAAGTGAGTTTCAAACAGTTGTGCCAGAAAACACTTTATATTATTTACTTAAAAAGGGTATACTTCATTAAAAGTACCTATGTTAAACTGTTTTAGGCTTTTTAAGGTCTTTATTTGGATTAGTCAGAGGCACTGCAGAAAACCAAGTCACTTGCATTACAAAATAGTTTTAATACCAGCTAACAAGACTTGTTAACCTGCTAGTAACACCAACCATTGATTCTTGCCTAGCGCATAATATTTGATAAACAATGATTAATGCTGTTTTTGTACTAAGCGCTTTGCACATGTTGTGTCCTTTAATCCTCCCAGTATGGTATCATACTGGTAGGATATTAGACTCATATTTTTACATAGAGAAATTAGGTAACTTGCCCAAAGTAATGTGAAAGGACTAGTAACTAACAGCATCCTGATTTAAAGCATAGATTACTGCAGGTATAACACTTATAACTAATATGTCATTTTTCCTCTCAGAAAGTAATAGTGCCTCATAAAATATTAAAACAGGCATGATGCCTTAATGTAATAAAATTTTTGTTTTAGGCTATATTACCTTCCTCCTAATTATCCTCCAAGAGACTGAACTTTTTTTTACATCATTAACAATGAAGACTTCCACCCGTGTTTACAAGCACTAAGTAATTTTCCAGTCACATGCTTTGACTTAAACATATAAAAATGAAAATTTTCATAGATAGTGTTCAACAGTTTTGTGACATCAAAAACAACAACAACAACAAAATAATAATAATAATATTTGTTCTCCCTCAGGGACATCTGTCATCATTTGGGTTATCGGTCCTATTAAGGTGATAATTTTTACTTTAGTAGAATTTTACATCCATAGTAAATCTGTCTTCATAAAATAGTCCTTGATTCAATTTAAAAGATACTATTAACATAAACCAAACTGACAATTTGGCTGATAAGCAAATTTCTAAGATAAACATAATCTGTGAATGTGAAAAATATTAATTGCTCTCTCTTCTTATACATAGCCAAGATTAGAAAATCAAATAGTTCTGTTTTTCTTGATAACATGAACAAAACTGTATACTTTTAAAATTACAATAAATTGATGTTGTTCCTAGAATTACATCTACTATTGGTGTTGAGCCTAGCAATCCTTTTAAGTATATTAATTATTCCAGAAATATTTGAGCCACTTAAACGTGTTTTAAAAGAACACAGTACACCATCAAGGAGCAGGAATGAAGTTGTGGCCACAAAACCTAGCATAATAGTCATGCTGTTTAGATACAGACAATGACATAACTTCAAATAGAATTTTAAAGCAGTGATTGGTCATTACAATGGAAAGGTACATGAACTCGTATTTTTGTTACCATGTAACAAGAGATCATAAAACTGCTGAAAGGAAAAATATATAGAAATAGTGAGAAAAAGACACTGTACTCTCTCGATTGTCCAAATGTTGAACATCTCTGGGCCCCCTAGGGTTGGCAATGACTGCAGAAGCAGTCCCCAACAGATTCTTCCTTAAAGGAGATTCTTGAAGGCTGCTGGGTCTGACTGTAGCCCATATGGGTCTGGAAAAGTTAGAAAAAAATGCTGGCCACACTTTTCCAGGCCTATTTGCATATGTTCTTTAGTATGCAGAATGTCTCTGTGTATAATTTAATTGTTGTTGGGGTTTTTGCCTCTATTAATACATATGCAAATTAGTCACTCTTGCAGCTGTGCTGTATTAATCATATGTGTGCTTCTGTCTGTCTGCCCTGCAGGCTCAGGGGTGAAGGGAGGGAGAGAGAGGGAACTCAGTCTTTTAACCTGCAAGAAAATTCACTCAGGCAGACTGAAGTCTGACAGCAAACAGCCCACCAGGGTTGCCACTGAAACGTGAAACAGTTGATCATTTTCACCCTGTATGGAAATTACTATGATCTAAAGGTAAACCGAGTAGTAGCATATTTGGCAAAGATAAATATTGAAAAGCATTGCTCCTTATAAATCATTATTTCAGTAAGATCTAACAAGATCTAGATTACATCTAGACCTTTCCATATGGTTATTTTTCTTCTTACATTTCTGGAGGGTTCTCTTGGCCAGAAACACATGCTCAGAAATATGACATGTTTATCTGTGTCCTGTGATAACTGCTGAACTTCTTCAGAGACCAGCAAGAGTTTGATAAAAAGATGAACTCCAGTTTTTTATCTATGTCTACCTGCCTTGATGTCATTCTCACAGAAGCCTAAGCCATTTCCACTAAAATTCTACATACCTTTGCTAGCTATGAAAAATAGAATAATTTCAGCTGATATCTTCTTGTATGATTCATTTTCTCAATAGGATCACATGTCATCTACCATTTTCTCCATTAAAACAAAAGCATGCTACTGATGTTATAGTTCCTAGAGGGGATGTGATTTCATTTATGTCAGCTTGGAATTTTAAGCCTTCATTCCCAAAATATTATTATTGAATTTCTAAAAGCATTCTCTAATTATTTTAAAAGTTTAATTAATTCAATAAAAATTCATGATGGAATGCTAGTTGCTTATTTTGAGTAAAATATGACTGTCCAAAAGAATTTCAATCTTTTTTTCCTTCTGCTTATCTTTATTAATCATTGATTGGAGTAGACAGTTTTGGCTTCCTATAGGTAGAACAGGTGGCATCCATCTTTTGGCCAGGACAAATAACAGTATTTATAAAGTGAGAAGTAAGTGGATAAATATTTCTTTCTAATTTCAAATCTTAAGAAGCCCAGCTAAAAAATAGAAATAGGATGCTACAGCATAACTATTACTATTAAAAGCCTCATGATGTTCATTAAATCAAATGCAAATTAAGGAAAAACGAATACGAGAAATACATGTTAGATGGAAGACTGTTGCCACCATCCAGTTTTATTAATTAGAAACAGACGATTCACTTAGTTGATGTCATTTAGTCACAAATATCTAAAATTTTCAAGTGTAACTTTGTTCTACGTAAATAGGTCTAGTTTTTTCTTTTAATGAACCTTCCTTCTTTAGAAAGAAATGATATCAGGCAAACAAGTATCAATATCATCATTTGCTCTTGGAAGAAAAAAATAGGAGAAAACGAGCACGATTTTTTTGAAAAAAAGGAAAAAAAGAAGAGAAAAGGTAAACAATACATGAAGTTTTGAACTGCCTAGGTACTACGCTGACAAAATACATTCTTCCATTGCTTATAACTTACTTCAGTGTAGTGGCGAGGTGAACAGACTTTTTGTATGTATGCCTGTATGTACATTAATGTAATATAGGAATAATCGGACATTGCAAGCTTGGTCTTTTATTTGTAAATTATAATGAATTTAAAGGAATTAGACGAACTGTAAGAAGTGCTGTAATACATTCCTTATGCAACAGTCCCTAATTAGGACAAGATAAATGGAGAAAAGAGCAGGAAGGAGAGTCTACTGATTCCTCATATGATGAGAAACTTCACTGGAGGCAAAAGAAGGCTTCCAGGTGTTAAATGAATATAACTTGGCTAGGAATTCATCGTGTCATGCTTTATGATAATAATTAACTTCAAAATTACTATGCCCACAAGCTCATGACAGTTTCTTTCATTTTACAAATATGTAATGAGCGCTCACTGTTTGTGAAGCTTTCTTCTGGATGCATGAAATGCACTATTGAACAACAACAACAAAATTGACAACCCTTGTCCTGGGCGAGCAGTGTATTTGGATCAGGCAGACAGCAGATGAAAGGGTGTGAAGAGTAAGCTACACAGTATGTTTGAAGGTGGCGAGCGCTGTGAAAGAAAATGAGAAGAGGTTGGTGAGGAAGTGCGTAACTCTCGGGGAGTCAGTCACTCTGTGATTTAAATAGGTCGCTTAGGTAGGCCTCAGAATGATGATACCAGAATGAATACGCGAATGAAATGAGGTAGCTGTCCGGGCAGGGTGGCGCAGCCTTTCAGGAAAAAGCAACAGATGCTTTGAAACTCTAAGGAAAGGACATTTCTCAGTAAGTCAAGAGACAGAAGAGCCCAGTAAAGTCACAGCAGACTCAGTAAAGTCCTGTGATACAAAACAGTTATAAAAATAATTTTTGTAAATACTGCAGTGTCAAATATGCTATTAGGCACACAAAATGTTTTCACAAGATTCTTTTATTAAATGAGAATGCTTTCTTAGACAATGTCAGTATTGTTTTACTGAATTGAATTTGTATGACTATGCTTTTCTTTTTCCCTGAGCTAATAATGCTTTTGATTTCTGAATTTCTGCCGTTTTCTCTTCTAAAATGGTGAAGATTAACTTATATGGGAAACTAATCGTTAATATTGAGTTTGATTTCATCATTACAGCAGCTATTTGAGCAAAATTGATGCCTAATTTATCAAAACTGTAATGCTAAGAACCATTCTTCGTCCTTTCATTTGACACATATTTATTGACTCCATAGAATATTTCAAGCAGTTGGTTAAGTGCAAATCATAGTAAGCCACGACTTCATGGATTTTGCCATCTCAGAGAAACCAGAAAGCAGGATTTAAAGCGTATTCTACCATTGCTGTGAGAGGGAAACAGGGTGTGCCCTTGGAACACAGGCGCTAATTTAGACCGAGGGTCATTGAAGTCTTCTCTGCGAAAGTACTGCTTTTATGTGAAATCTTGGGCATAAGCACAAGTCAGCTTGGTAAAGATGGTGAATGACGGTGTTTCAGAAGAGGGAAAACCACTTGCAAAGAGCCAATCGTGGAGAAAGAATTTGAAAACGCTAGAGTCATGTCAGGTGCATCAGCAGAAGGAAGACACGACTGGATTTTTTTTTTTTAATCAAAAGCATCATTCTGACTAACACAGTAGTGAATACACAGGGTAGGAACAAGAAAAAAATGTCCATTCGGGGACTTCTGTGGTGAACTAAGAAAGTAATAAGGCTATCCTGGCCTAGAAGAGGGGACATTATTTTTGAAATAGATTCTCCAAGTATTTTAGGAGAGTGAATGTAGGAAGAGGGAGGAAATGGAAGTTCAGGGTAAAGCTCCGAGTTTGAGAAATAGATCGAGCGCAGAATATACAGGTCTGAGGGTGGGAAGACAAGGACAGCGTTTATACAGTCTATAAACATGTGGATCAAAAGCTCAGGACAGACTTCACAGTATAAGAAAAAATAATAGATTTGTTATAAAAGAAACAAAGTGTTTCATACAACATTTAAATTTGTATTTTATATGCATAATTCAAGCCCATTTTCTTTGAAGTATACCATTTGCTTGTTTTTTAAAGTAATGGTACCTGTTTCTATTCGCTCTTCAATAAAAATTCTGATTTTACTTATGATATCATTGAAGTATAGAGAATCATAAACAAAAGTTTAGTTAAAGAAATACAAACGGTTGGTAAACAACACAGATAATGAGGAGCAATGTATCTAAAAGGGTGCTTATTAGATGTAGGTATTCAAAACCAGATACATGCCTTAATATATATCTGTGCAAAGAGGCAAGAGAAGGAAAATTCAGAGTTTGAAATAGACAGCTGTCACTCTAATTCCTGTTGTTACTTTTAATATTGCAAAGCACAGAGAGTACTGATATTAGTGCCAATTAATCAGTATTACTGTTACAGTTTGATTAGCCAGTTACTGAGTTAGCAAATGTCAGAAAGAGAAACAATGTCTCCAAAGTATAAAATAAAATTTCCTCTACTAACAAAAGCAAATATAATTGTTTAAAACCCACAAAGACGGGACTCTGCTGCAGCTTCTTTCTTTATCAAAGAGAGATATCAGCACCTAACACAAAGTATTGCAATGAGAAATAAAGGAGATAATCCCTACGAAACCTTTACCAGACAGCCTCACATAAAAACACATTCCACACACCCTGGCTAGCAGTGGCTAGTGGCACTGGTTGTTATAGCATTATACTGCATATAAACTAAACTCAGTATGTTTGGACCCAAGGAGAAGGAAACAACATCGTGTTTTTGTTTAAAATAATATCCCCTCTACCACTGAACAAGGATTAGTTCAAATCATCACTTCTCCTTTCTCTTTTTTCATATCAATACCTGCCCCCCCCACGGCCTTCCTGATATTGCCTCAACGCATCATTTTTACTGTTTCCTTGGTTAACAGTACACCTCTGGTTTCACCACTCCTTACTCAGGACACACAAGACCAAGCTCGGGTTCTTGAAAAAAAAGGTGCGCTTCCCCTCTACTCAAGTGAGGAGGCAAAATTCACAAAAATGAGAAGTCAGAGAAAAGGAGATACTGGCACGGTTTTCCTCAATCCATGTTTGCTAAATTAAAAACCAAAAGCCTCAGCTACTAGGAGCCTGCTGAGATAATCTGCAAGTAAACATGGCAGCATACACCCTGGGGTTGGGGGTGGACGTGACTACAGACATAGGCATGTCTGTATTCTCTTTGGAGTGTTCTAGAACTAGGGATAGGTGAGGAAAGGTGGTGTTGCTGCAGGCTGGGACCAAGACTATATCACCTTATCTGTATCACAGAATGTATCACCTTATCTCCCAGAGGACACAGAAGACCTGGGTAGAGGATCTCCAATTCTCCCAAAGGAGCATTGAGGATGAAGGAAGAGTCAGGCATCTTGCTACTCAAGCAGCTGTTGGACGACTGTGTTGTTATTCTAAATGCATTAGAAGCATCGATTGACAGCCCTGCCCTGCCTCTTTCTTAGAAGACCAGGAAAAGTTGACCAATATGCAAGAAAACTATATAACTCATGCTCCCCAAAGGGACTTAACGATAGAGATTCCTTCCACCGTCCATACCTGCACAGGCTCTGTGTTGGAGTTGAAGAAGGAAAATAGTGAGTACTCCCTCCCTCACTTTTGGTCTTTAGACCTGGAATTCCTGCCTAATGAGGGGAGAGAAGGCAGTAGGCTGTCAACTGGATATGAGACTGAGGCTTCCAGCAGGACTGAATCGTAATACTTGAGTGGGACTAGGACGTGATGGGGCGTCTACTGAATCTATTATTAAGGGATGGAAAATGGAAATTTAACAGAATATAATTAAAAGCAGAGTTTGGAGAACATTTCAACTGGCTCCTACAGTCTAGTCCACTGAGAAGAAACTTCTCAAAACTGGGTTTATTAAGATTGGAGTATACTGCATGTCAGGGTTAAGATAAGACTTTTGGATTAGCTATGGTAGTTAGTGTTTCTTTGGCCAATCTGGGCAGGTGAAGAGAAAAATAGTTCAGATGCTATTTGAAAGCGAGAGTAATAGGTATCATTTGCAGCACTGGGGAGCAGTAGGTGTCACTAATACCGGGGAGAGCGTTTGTTTTTAGGTACTAACTATCCTGAGTGTAGCTTGGGTAGGTGTCATTTCAAAGAGTCAATTCTCGTATTGAATAAATTTGATAAAATTGCCTTTTTATATTTCCTATTATATTATGTTACAAAAATTAATTTAAAGTGCAATTTTTGGTCATCCTATATTTAAATAATTGGAATGGTAAATGGTTAAATATAACGTCTATTAAGTTGCCTTGGTCCATAAGTGTGTTTGTGTTTCTTGTACTGTTCTGTTTTCCTTGTTGTTCTTTTGATCTCGATAAGGGTCATTCTATGACAAAATTATGGTACACAGCAATCCTAACAAAGCCACAGCGCATTCTGAAATCATACTAGCGATAAAAAATTGAACAAGCTCACTTTAGTATAGAAAACACGACTGAAATGAGAAGAATGAAAACCTCAATTTTTGGTTGAGGATCAGCACAAATAAATTTAGAAACAAAAGAGTGTTGTGTTACACAATAGCACCAGTCTGTTTTAGTTTGCTTTAACACGGTAATAGCAGTAATAGCTGTTTTCCAGATTTACTTAACCTTTGTCTCTTCTGCATTGTGTCCTGACTTACCTGCAGTTGGAGTGGGCCTAAGCCTGGTGTTGCCGCGGCAGCAGCTGCCATGGTAGTTGGGATCAGCTGAACGGGGTAAGGGTCACCTAAGTAAGAGAATAATAGAGGCGTCAGCACCTTTTATCTACTCTCCACCTGCAAATTAAACTCGCGCATTCACTCTTTCCAAAAGCCTTCTTTTGTGTGCCTTGCTGAGGCCTAATGAAAAGCTCCATTGTGCAGCCTTTTACTAACACTCTTTTCACAATTCTGGCTGAGAGAGGAATGTGAATAAAAGGCACAAGCAATTAAGGCGGAAATCTCATCCTTTTTTCATGATGTATTTAGGAAAATGGAGGGAAAAGTGCACACTGATCAGAAGGCCGTACTTTATCACACACACACACACACACACACACACACACACACAATCTTGATATAAGCGCAGCAAATTCCTGGCAAATGTACAGTGTTATTATAAAAGGAACTTAACTAAACTTACTTTTATTTTAACAAACTAAGCACTGAAGATTTCTGCCAAGTAGCTTATCTTGTGAGTGTTGTGTTTGAGTCAAAAAACCTCTGTAATATGTTCAGGACGACTTCATAGTAAAGAAAATATTTTATTTGGTGTTTAAGTTGTATGAAATATCAATATCCTTGTTATTCCTGAGATAAATGTTACAAATTATTTTATGAAGACAACAGAATGTAGCTTCCTCCTTATCTAAAAAAGTCATTATGTAAAAATTAGGTGACATTTTATTATATGATCAATAAACAAATAGAGATACACACAGAGATTTTTTTTCATATTTTTGATGCAAACCCAGCTTTTTTATTTAGTGACGAGGTACAGATTCTTTGCACAGACTATAGTGACATGGTAATGGTATAACTAATACATGCATTACTCACTGGAAATAGGACCACACCAAATAACTAACAGTAACCACTATTAAATTTTATAATACATGAAATATTTAAAAAATACCCAAGCTATAAATATAATTGCTGAATGTTATATGCTTAAAAATATAACAATTCTGGGGCTGGGGATGTAGCTCAGTGGAATAAGCACCTGCCTGGCAAGCACAAGGTCCTGAGTTCAATACCTGGTACCACAAAAAAAAAAAAAAAAGGAAAAATTCTGTGAGTAGATTCACTTAAAAATTTTACTAAGTACTTGCTATGTGTTAAGCACTGCTCTTGGCACTAAAGATTGAACTTTGGAAAAAGATTAACATACAGATATTGATTTACTAGATTTTTAATGCACCTTACACTTTGGGCTTCAGGAAACAACTCTTAGCAGTGTGTTCACGGGATTACATATATTAATATTTATCAGTTTCCTTAATTTTATGCTTTATTGAGATCTCTTGTTATAAGTGAATATTTGGTTCTGTATCTGTGTGCGTTTTTGTATATATATTTCCTATTATTCAAAGACGGTCCTCAAAGTATATTTCATGTTTCCAAACACCTTGATCTAGCTCATAGTTAAGGGGGAAAGAAGATAAGGGAATGTCTAGCAGGAAACGTGACACCACTTAGATCAGAAAGCATATATTATTATGGACTCTATGTGGGGCCCAAATCTGGTCTAAGAGGTCAATGATGCCTCAAGGGAAAGGTCACACTGAAACTTGAATTAGATGAAAGCTAAATAGGCAAACAAAGGAAGAAAGAGTTTTCCACATGGAGAAAGAATTTTCATGAAGATTCAGAGTCAAAAGGAAGATGTATATCACAGGCCATGTCCCCATTTTACTGAAGTGCAGAGAGCAGGTGGAGGACTAGAAATGAACAGTAGTGGGGCTGGGGATGGCGGGGTTATGTGCCTGACTCTGTGATTATATGAACAATGTAAGGAGCAGAAGCCTCATTCTTACGGGGATCTCTAACCAACTGCAAACAGATTCAGAAGAAAAGGTTAACAACTGGCTGGATCAAGATGGTGGCTTTGGGGTAGAGAGTGGTAGGGAGATCTGTGGAACATTTTGTGGTAGAACTGGGCACCCTTAGCAGCTGTTTACTTAGGAGAGTAAGAAAACTTTCAAAGGTGGCTTCTAGGATTTCCACCTAAGCAATTCAACGCTGATACTTTTTCTTAGGTTTGTAAATATGGATGAAAAAGAACCAAGATGCCAGGTTCTGCCTGAAGGGTGAAAGGAGTCGCAGGGAAAAGAACAGAGATTTGCTTCAGATTTTTTTTTTTTTTTTTTTTTTTTGCGGTACTGGGGATCGAACTCAGGACCCTGCGCTTGCTAGGCAAGCGCTTATTCCACTGAGCTATATCCCCAGCCCCGCTTTAGATATTTTAAATTTGAAAATACTTTAGATAACCAAACTGCAGTGTTCATTGGACACCTGATAACATGTTAGGATTTGGCAGGAGGAACCTAATTTGGAGACATACATTGGAGAGTGGTTACCCTACGCCTGAAATTCAAAGCTGTAAACCCCATGAGACCATTGAGGGGTTAGCTGTAGATTTAAAAATGTGGTCCAAGGGTTGGATTGTGGATTAACGTTTGCAGTCAGAGATTTACCCCGCAGAAAAGCATGAAAAGAAATGTAAATACCGTATTCAAGTGGTCACGCAGAGGACTCTGTGAATGTTGGGTTTAGTGATGGGCAGGACACTGGCACACACTTTCAACCAGCAGGGGGGCACGAGGCAGCCTAGCCAGGGTGACTATGACCACAGAAGAGATGAAAAGGAAGGGACCGGGCGGCAAGCAGGAGAAGCCCTTGCTTTTCAAAGTAAGATTCCTGATGGAGCATATTGACCTCACTTACCTCATCTCAGACCTGCTGGAAATGTACAGATTCAGAACCTACCCTCAATCGACAGTAACAGACATCCACTCACAGAAGCCTAAGGATGCCTGATGACTGGTATTTCATCCCATTTAATGCCCTCCCTTTAAGGATGGGCTGAATCTAGTAACTGTCTTCTAATGCACAGAATAAAGTAAGCCTGATGAGATTTTACTGTTGAGATTAGGTTGCAACAAGACTCTGGCTAGGGCTTTTGCCTGTTCCTCACTCTCCTACTAAAGCAAGCAGCCAGGGTGTATGTTGCCCTCTGGAGAGTCCCACATAATAAAATTAGGACGTCTCTGGCCAGCACCCAGCAAGGACATGCCTGCTCACAGCTAGGAGAAGAAGCTCAGAAGTGGGTGCTCCCAGGCTAAGTCTGAAGGTGACTGAGAGGGAAGCCAGCACCTTGTGGCAACTATGTCAAAGATCCTGTGCCAGAGGCACCCAGCATGGCTATGTCCCAATGCCTGTTTATTTTTTCATGCCACTAAGGTTCAGGCTAATTTTTTAGGTCAGGAAGTATATAACTTCTAAATAAGAATTTAAATTGTAACAGGCTTCTCGGATGATTGCAAGTACCTTAGTAACTGAGAACCACTGGAACACAGAACTGCAAGGCAATAGGCAGTGAAAGATGAGTGAACAATAAAGCTTCTTAAAAAGGCACATACGTGAAAGAAATTACAGCATTCTAATTTGTTAGTGAGAAAGATGCAGTAAATAGGAAAATAAAAGAAATAAGCAAGATACAGGAGAGAGGAAAGAAATTACGTTATATGACAGGCACTTGTTTGTTATTTGGTATTTTTAATTACCCTATAAGCTATCATATAAAGGAAAGTTTCAATATTTAAAAGCTAAATTTGTATTTATGCAAACTAGTTTAAGTAGCAAACATTATTATATGATTATCCGAATTGACTATTTAAATGCTTAAAATGATTTGTATTCATTTGTATTCTTCATTTAATGAATGTAATCTTAAAATTAAAGCAAAAGTGTAGAGGCTGTGGTACTCTTCACAGCAATAACTCATTTTATACAATTTACTTTCCCTGTTGTAAATTAATCAATTAATAAGCACTTATAACATCTACCACATGACTAGAATTCTGCTGGGTTCTATGGGAGACCAAAATGATATAACAAAGAAAATCTTTATCTTTATTCACTGCACATCTACTTCTGTTAATTAAGTGCTTATTTGTGTTGTATTGACCATCAGTGAGGGTTACAGGAATTAAAGGAGACAGATTTATATGCTTTAATCTTTAGAAAAAATTTAAAGGTAAACATAAGAATGGGCTTGGCCTTGAAGATTTTCAGGTAGAGGACAAGAAAGAGATTGAAGGTGATACAAAATGGACCACAGCATGAATTTAGTACTCTGCAGGAATGAGGAGAGAATGTTTTAGCAGATGATAGAATAAGGAAGAGGGAAGAGAGATGGAAGGCAGACAGGAAACTTTTCACACTCTAAGTTTTGAAGATATTTGAATATGCAAAGGCAATAGATAAACTTGAGCGGGTGGGGGCTACAGCAAGTGGTAGAGAGCTTCCTTAGCATGAGTGTAGTCCTAGGTTTCATTCCCAGCACATCAGGAAAGAAAGAGCTAGAGAGAGAGAAAGCAGACTAAGTAATAGGCAGTTTTAAGGATGACTTGCGTGTCAATTCCAGGAACACAGGAATTACTCCGCAATCTGGAATAGTAACAAAGACATATGAAAGTGTTTTGGGCACTTTTACACTGCTAGCATCTAATTATTAATAATACACACACATGTAAAGCTCATTGATGAATATCTAGAGTGTCTGATAATATTTTTGGAACAAATATATTAAAATCTTTTTGAACAATTTTCTAAATTTATGAATATATATGAATGAAATTAACACAATTCTCTTTGGATATATGCATGTATGGTAATAACTGTTATGTCACCCTTTCATACTGTACATGTGTGTAATTGTATGTATATGACATTCATACAAAGTAAATAGTTTCACAAGTGCATTATGTGTTCTACTAGTCCACTCCCTCAAATAAATATATCAAAGTCCCCACCCTTAGCATCCCAGCATGCGACCATATTTGGAGACAGGCCTTTCAATATGTAAACAGGTAAAATGAGGTCATATGGGTGCTCCTTAGTCAAATTTGACTGTTGTTCCTATAAGCAGATGAGATGATGGTACAAACAACATAGACCCTAGGAGGATCAGAGCATCGCCATCTGCAGGCCAGAGAGGGGACTCCTGAAAAACAACCCTGCCAACATGCTGATCTCACACTTCTAGCTTCCAGAACTGTGAGAAAAATATCTGTTCGAGCCACCTAGTCTGTGGTATTTTTTTATGGCAGCCCTAAAAACGCCTATGGTTGTGACATATAACTATAAATCTTCGTATTTGGTATTTAAGTGCATCAAAGACAAAGAAAGACTGGTGCCAGGAATGGGAAAGATTACAGCAACTATCACATCTCTACTCATATATGTATCATCATGCACATCCTCCAAAATACAAATGTATAGTCATAAACACAACGTCAACAAATATGAAAAGGCTTGTATCTAAGGAACCCATTTCTCCACCCAACACACAAACACATATATCTTTCAAAGCCCGTCTACCTCATTAGTAACTTTTCAGGCCCAGAATATTCGGAACTAATTTAGCTGAAATGTGCCCCAAGTTCTGAAGGCAATACAAGTTTTTAAAAACCTGAAAATTTTCAATTTATTTAATTCTTAATTAAGGAAATATGAAATATATTTCATGAGCATTTAATTCTGAAGTGAACACAAAATCTGTAAGACTTCATAAAGAAGGTCAGAGTACTTCTTGATGGCAAAGGAGAAATTCATAAGATGCTGAAAAAAAAGGTCTTTTATTGAAATAAATGTTGTCATTTATTTGTGCTATCCTTCAATTAACTGTTCTAAGAAAATATTACAACAGGTTTATTTTGTAAATACCTCATGAGGTACTAAGTTAGCAAAAACCCAGAGAATGGAAAATTCTGACTTTTAAAGTTCAATCACACAAGTTATTCAAATTGACTTTCAGTTATTTGAAGTCATTTCTTTTCACTCCTTCCTAGGTTTTAACCATTTGAACAGTTTTTCCCTAAGCCTTTCCAAATTAATTGGCTTCTCACTTCAAGGCCAACCATGGAAAACTAGTTCAAAACTACAATTTTTCAAAAAGTTAAAAAAAAATAACTCAGGCATGTGGGCTGTTTTCAGAACACAAAGGCAGAATCTTCATGTGCAAATGACACAGTTAATACCTGCCCCTCAGCAAGCACATTAGTTGAATCAGTATCATAGTAATGAATATTTAGACATTAACTATCTCCAATCGTGTTATGCAGCATTGGCTTCTATGCTATATAAATCAGGGCAAGCAAAACAATTTTTCTCTCAGGATCATTTATGCTGAGACAAAGTGTGAAAAAGCAGGTATGGTCAAGGACTCATGCCCTATCATGTACTGAACTAACTAATACAAAGGTTCTGGAAATTTTATAGCATTCACTTTAGTGCAATGCAGACATCTATTCTTTTATTGGCCATTCATGTTTGCCTTGTTTTTGTTTGTTTCCTTGACAAAACTTGATTGTTTTCTCTAGGTGCAGAGAAATATAAAAATTAAAACCTACCCACCTTCACAAACTCCTCCCTGTACGGAAGGAGTTTCTACTCAAAAGAAGGAGATACTAAGGAAATCAACATAAGGATACTCTGAGCAAAGTAGAAAAGCATAAAAGGTTTTCTGAAAACATCAAGGAAAGATCAACCTGGAAAGACACTGGATAGGCCAGGAAGATTCTTTATGTTAAAGTATCACTGAAAGGTAGCCCCTTTCTCTACCAAGCTGTATGACAGCGCCCATCTCCTAGCAGAGGCTTATTAATCTCAGGTGAGTACTTCACCCTACTTTTAGCACTGGTTTTCAGGTACCGGGAGTTTTTTTAGGAATCTAAGGCATAGTCAATTTTCCAGGGACACCAAATGGAAGGTTGGAAAGAAACTGCTTTCTTCATTTCAAGTCACTTTCTTTCATCTCATGGGAAGAATGACTTGGGTGCCTCCTGCTAAAGAGCCGCTCCGTGACATTCATGGCGCAGGGCTAATGATGACCATTGTCCTACACTAGTCCTTTATACTCAAGGGGACTTACACTGATCCTAGTATGTCTGACGTTGAAAGCAACTAACTAGTAGTTAGAACACATAATTTACAGTATCATGTATTATTTTACAATATTTCCACATTTACAGTCTTGTGTATTATTTTAAAAGCAATGTTAAGTCACAGAAAAACACTAAGCAGGAAAGTGTCGTAGCCTGATTTGTGTTTAAGTTAGATCAATTCTGTGACAAGTGTGAGATCAATCAGAAGAAAGAGAGACTTTCAGAGGAAGGGACATGTGCTATGCAGTAAATCAGGTGGGAAATGATAATAACCTGAATGAATCACAGTGGAAGACTAGATAGGATCGGCTTCAGGACACAGTTTGACAGCCAGTTAGATGAGAGAAAAGAGATACAGGAAAAATATGCGAGGGAAAAAATATATATAGTTTGACCTTTTGTTTTATTTGGGGATATGGTTTATGAAAGAAAAATCATTTCCCCAAATTGTTATTCAACTGTTCCAACTTGATTTGTAAATAATTTATTATTTTCCCAAAGATTTGAAATATGGGCAGCTAATATTTGTTGACTTCTAGAACTGTTAAAATATTATATATATCATCTATATGTCCATATAGGTACAAATTTATGGGTGTATAAAATCTCATTTAATCTTCATAACTGGTCAATAGGATGGATAGTCTATTCTATAGTACTTTTAAAAGGTTCAGACATCTCTAACAGTTAATAGTATAGTTACTCATGTGAAAAGTATAAAGAAATAAAATTACAAGGCACAGCCCTTGCTTCATGACATGTTTTGTTATAAAATAAGATACATTCATTTAGACAGTGAGCTGGCTGTTGTGATGTGTCTGTAACGCCAGCATCTTGGGAAGCTGGGATGGGAGTGATTGAATAGACTGTGTCTTAAAAAAAAATACAAAAGAAGTGACCAAGGATGTAGCCCTATGTGAAGGCTCTGGGTTCAAGCCCCAATCCTACATACCTACATCTGCACACACATGCATATATGAAAAATGAAATGAATCACAAAGCTAAGTAACTAGAGACCAGTGATAGGAAAAGTAGTTTGGATGCAGTTTAATGTCCCCAAAGATTGCGATCTTGCTTCCCATTTTGAGGTACATGTATTTGGAAGATGGACTCTGGTGTCCAAGCAGTTGTTTGGAGGGTATGCTTTTGGCATACAGAGAGTTGTACTAGGGTTGGATGAGGTCGACTGAAGGCTGATAGTTTTATAAGATGGAGAGAAGTCATACGCACATGAACACTGCCACTCCCGTGTCATATGGTTCCCCAGGCCACCCTGTAGAATCATCACCACATTAAACCTCTTTTCTTTATAACTTACAGGGTCCATGATATTGTTTTATTAGAAAAAGAAACGGACTGGTACAGTAGCAATCACCAGAGAAAGGAGGAATTTATACAGGTTAAGCTGGAATCATTTGGGGAAAGAATCCCAGGAGTGGCTGGGCTTGATCTAGGCCTTTATAAAAAAAATACCTAGAAAAGATAAATGAAATGTAAGCTGTAATGCCTGGAACACATAGATGTTCAATGAATGTTGTTACATCAGTGAATGAATGAGCTAAAAGTCAGAAATGCTCCAGGACCAGATAAACGGGTGAGCAACACATCTTTGTGAACCAGCCTGCAAGCAGTTTTACCCATTTCACACAGGAGCGAGGGATATGTAGACAGTTGATTCAAGTTTATTAAGGACATTGGATATATCCAGGGAAGAAATCTGTACATTTTCCTTAAACCCTACCCTAAACATCATCTTGACTTTAAAGACCCCTCTAATAACCCCATGTATTTTTTCCTCCTGGCTTAAATTCCTAAAAGCTAATCTTCAATGACAATTTTCAATCCCTCTCCTATGCTGTAGTTCAATCCATCTACTTTTTTTGGAAGTAATGTATACACTTACTAATCACCTCTGAATTGTCACATTTTAGTGAACATCTTTCTGAACAGCTGAGTCTGTGAACGACTCCCTCTAATTAAGTCTACACTCACTTGGCTTTTTCTAAAATATTCTCTACTGGTTCTCCTCATACCTTGTTCATGGTTACCGTTATTTCTGAAATAAGATGCTCCACCTTTCTTTATGCATCCCTTAACTGCTGATATCCCTGGATTTAACCTGTGATACTTAGATTTTCTTATTCTATTCATCTTATCTGAGGGATTCTACCTGATCTCGTGGTTCAGCAACCACACACAAATCAATATATTCCAACTCAATGACTCCAGGCTAGACCTCTCCCACTGTGCTCTGAACAATCCTCCCATAAGCAGCTCAGTTTCCACATGGGCAAAATTTATTTCATCATCTTTCTTCCAAAGCCTCCTCTACTCCTGGGATTTCCATCTCACTTGGTTATACCCAGTCACCAGGATCTTTGGTTTGTCTCTTTCTCTTTCACTCTCTGTGGCCAAAACACCACTGATACCTGCTCCGTTTACATTTCAGGCTTCCATTTTCCTACTATGAGAGCCCCCCAGCCTTTCTCCCAGACTTCAATCCTCTGCAGAAGAAATTCACTCTCTATTGAGTTTCCAGTGACATTTATTACAAGCACTCAATAAATACACTTTTGTTGTATTTAAAATGTAATATATATTTGTTGATTAGATATGGTGTGTTGGGGCTGAAAAATACACCAGTAAACAAGAAAAGCATGGCTTCATTTGGAGGGGGTAAGGAGTGCCCTAGGAAGAGGGATGTCCATATGACCTTAACCCAGGGATAGGCATTCGCTCCTTCCAGTGTAGAAAATTTATAAAATATTTCCTTGAATTGGTCTCGTGTCCTCAAATGAGCCACCTGTCATTTCTTGTCTTACAGGTTACTCTCTGCACAAGACTGTTCAGAGGTTCATGTCTATATACCGTGTACTATTCAGCTTTCTAGTTTTAATCTAGGCAGGTTTTTTTTTTTTCCTTGCATGGAATGTTCTTTCTGTAGCCCTTCACTCTAAACCCTTCTTTAGTTGTTTATGTGCCCATTTATTCAGATTTAACTTAGGGCCCCCATCCTAGGAACCATTCCCTGATGTTTCTACTTTCAGATTGAAATGAATTCCTTTTCCAAAACTTTTCTTAAAATGTTACACATATATTTAGAATATTAAATAATTTATATCATTGTCTTAGACCTTTTGGGCTGCCATAGCAAGATAAACTGGGTACAACAGTTCTGGACACTGGGAACTCTACATTCAAAGTGCTGATAGATTTTTCTGTCTGGTAAAAGCCCATTTCTTGATTCATTGGTGGTGCTTTCTAGCTGAGTACTCACATGTTGGAATGGAAGGGAATTTCTCCCTGGTACGTGTCTCTGTCTCTGTGTCTGTCTCTGCCACTTCCTTCCTTCCTTCTCCTCCCCTCATTTCTTTAAATTTTTTTCTTCCTTTTCCCCTCCCTCTTCTTTCTTTCTTTCTTTCTTTCTTTCTTTCTTTCTTTCTTTCTTTCCTTCTTTCTTCTTTGTATTTCTTTTACCTTCCTTCTTTCATCCCTTCTTCCCCTCTTTCTTCCTTTCTTTTTTACTTCTTTCTTCTCTTCTTTTCCTTTCTTCATTTTTATCTCTCCTGCCCAGCCCCAGAGCTCTTACCCTCATGGTTTATTTTGGACTGCTAATAGCATCACCTTGGAGATTAGGACTTTCCAACATAAGCAAAGACATAAACACTCTGACCACAGCAATTCCCTTCTCCTCAATGAGACTGCTCAAGTCCTAAAGTCAGAGAGTGTGTCTTACCTCTGAACTTCAGTTCTTAGTCTTGTGCAATGCCTAACACATTAAAAGTTTTCAAAAACTTTACTAGACAGAATAATAAAGGAAAATTTGTTTAATTAAAAACAAATATCTAATACATGAGACAGCTCTTAGAATATCAAAAATTTAAGGTACAGTAGATGAAATACGCTATAAGCAAATAATTACACAAATAAGTAACTAACCAGTTTTTTTGTGCAGGGTTTATTGGAATAAACACAACTTTCATCTTTGGGTTACAGAAGGCAAGACAAAAAACAGAAGAGGGAAAGAGGCTGAGAAATTGGCTTCAGGGAATTATTGCCCAGAGAAAATAGCTGAGAATAAAAAAAAAATTTCCTGCAACGCCTTTTCATACAACAAGTGTATTTGCTATTCAATAACAACTTCACTTGTAAATTTTGATTTTAAGAGTAAGGCATATCCCATCAAATATTAAAGCAGATAATATGCATTTGCAGACAGCAAATATGATTTCTCTTCACTAACATGATCTGTTTTCTTTTTAACATGATCTGTTAACATGATGTTATTAAAGCAATTGAGCATTATCAAGGAATCTACTCAAAAAGATGTTTCATACAAAGAAGTGAGAAAAAAACCCTTGTCACCATGATTCCTGTATATCATTTTAGGCTTTCTGAAATCTAAGCACTGTGAAACTTGCCTTTCTGCAGTCATAAGCACAAGCACAGCTATGCTTTCTACTTTGTTGTGATTAGATTTAGGATAGTTCTCTTAAACTGTCTTGTGAAACTCGTCTTATGGACATGATATGGACTAGGGCTTTTTCTAAATGCAGAAAACCTTTAAAGGTGTTTAGATTTGCTAGAACAATATAATATGATTTTAACCTTTGAATTTTTTTAATGAGAATTTCTAATATTTTGTATTAACCTGTGTGGAATGGTAAGTAAGGAATATAAATGTTTCATGTGAATTTTATTTGAGGAAGCAAAATTAAGAAGTTAGGTCTTGTTTGACTGTACAGCTACTTTAAAAGAAGATATTCTGAAGTAATTGTAACTTCTTAACTGCTCTGCCACAGGCTAATGTTTTTTCAATAAGAGATTTTTTATATAAAATGTATTATTATAACTTTTTAACGTGGCACAGCAAGTGAAAACTTCACCCTATTTAATAGCTAGCTAGATGCCTTGTTTAGAGATACACTAATTGATGAGCTCTTTAGGAAACATCCCTCAGAATGGGAAGACCTTTCTACACAGAAAAGATGCACTCTTTTCCCCCCATCCATTAACCCATGAATTGAAGAATTTTAGTACCAATGAAAATTCCTCGATTAATTATCAAAGAAATCTCAGTATCCCCGAAAAGATAACAATGGATCTAAGACACTTCTCTTCCCATCTATGCTCGAGCATTATCAGCAAGGCGGCATTTAAACTGTGACACAATAACTCACTGAAAACTGCTCCAAATGCATCAGAAAAGAAACGGCTTCTACTCCCAGATCTGTATCAGAATATCATATCTAGGTGTTTCTTGTGTGTCTTATGAGGAAATGAATGGTACAAAGAAAATGCATCAAAATGACTTAAGCTTCAAAAAGTAGGGCTCTAGAGAAGGGCCTTCTTAAAAGCTACTTTAGACTAAATCATGTGCTTTTATTTATCATCAATTTAGACATTTGATTTTTAGCTGTTTAGCCATTCTACTTTTCTATCAGGTCTTCTGTTAGACACGCTGCTACCAGGCATGCAAGTGAGGAGACAGGAAGCCTACAGGACAAATACGGGATTTGGGATGATTATTTTATTTTATTTTATTTTATTTTATTTATTTATTTATTTTTATTTTTATTTTTTTTGGCGGTACTGGGGATCGAACTCAGGACCCTGTGCTTGCTAGGCAGGCGCTTATTCCACTCAGCTATATCCCCAGCCCCTGGGATGATTCTTTAGGCTAAAGAATTTTGGGGCTAAATGTTTCTAAAAAGTTAATAGATTTTAAACCCCTGGAAATTAAAAAAAAACCAAAACTGTGAATTCCACCCCACAAATGGAAACAAACAATGCAAATATCTTGAAAGGTCAGAAATATTGTGACTTAGAACACATCAACTCCTAAAATGCCCTTTGATGTGACAGACTCCAAATTTTCAAAACAGTTTTATATGTTGAATAATGTGTTACACTTACATAAGGATTTAAATTCTTTAGAGATGTCTGCACTTATCCAACCTTAATCTTACAATTTCCTTGTGAAGTTGGTAGAATAGACATTATTGTGGCTGCCGGAAAGGTGTAAAGCTAAGCACAGAGAGAAAAATGACTCCCAGAAACATAGAATGACATGAAATGGCACTGTGACTACCAAGGTGTTTCAGGGCCTTTGTCCAATTGTTTTCTGACAAAATTTATTAAAGCCCAACAACTAATATCCTGCTATAAACCTGCTTGATGCTTATTCATAGCTAATCCAGGAACAGTTGTAAAAGTTAAAAGCCCTCCATTCAGAACTCAGAGCACATTAGAAGTGAGAAGCACCCAGCACTCAGGAGGATGAGGCAGGAGGATTGCTGCAAGTGTGAGACCAGCCTGGGTTATAAAGTGAGCTGAAGGCCAGCATGAGCTGCATGGTGAAACCCTGTCTCAAACAGACGAGAGAGAGAGAGAGAGAGAGAAGAAAGAAAGAAGAAAGAAAGAAAGAAAGAAAGAAAGAAAGAAAAAGGAAAAAGGAAGGAAAGGAGAAGAATCATTTTTTCAGGTTATAAAAGTTTAAAGATGGAATGTAAAAACTAAAATAAAATATTATTGACTGGGTATGAAACTGGTTACACGAAGCAAATAAATGGACATGAAAATGGTCATTGTAACACGGTTGAAAGCGGAGATGATGTAGGCAAACTTACACGTTCTTAAGGAGGAAATACAAGCTAAAATACAGGGCAAGCAACTTACTAATGTGATGCAAGAAAATTCAGACATATTGCATGGAGGAAGAAATATGTCTATGATTTTTTATATTTATAAGTACATAATATAATGTACCTAATATGTTTAAGTACATTATATATAATGTATGTATAAGTATATATAATATATAATGTATATTAATACTATAATATATTATAATATAATGTCACCTGCATGATATGTGTAAGTATATATTATATATACTTTCACATAAGTACTATTATGTACATTATATGTGTGTATGTATGTGTGTATATATATATATATATATATATATATATATAATTTCTGGAAAAATACACACAAAAGCATTCCAGTAGTTATGTCTGGAACGTGGGGTTATGAGAGTTTATGAGTGTAGGTGGGCAACTTTCAATTTGTTTCCACACTTCTGCATGATTTGGGGCACGTGAAATCAATGACTGCTATTTTTAATACAGTAAAATATAGTGAAAGGTATCATGAGCTGACCATATCAAAAGGATTACGACAAGTTTTAAATGTGGCTCTCTGATAATTACTGAGGAAACGGTGCCCTTTAAAAGGCTACTATTGCCTTCCCCGCCTTTGTTCTGTCCAGGGCTGGGCTGAGGGTACGGTAGTGAGAGGAACCATCTGAGAGCAGGAGATGCCGCTCACAATTCATGGGAGGCCGTGGAACAAACAAGAGAACCAGTGGGGATGCGATATCCTGGAGCTAACAGATGAGCAATACTTGGACTACTATGTGAGTGAAAAATATAGTACATCTATCATGTTTAAACTACTCTTATTTTGGCCTTTTAAAGCAGCTGAATTAGTATCCAAATTAATGATTATCTTATTGTACATGATATTCCAAAATCATTTTTTCAGTCATCATGGAAACTATGTATCTACTGGAGTATGAAGCAAAATACCAGCTTAGGCTCTTTATTATATATTTTTCTGCTTCCACACTTTCCAGTGAATCACAAGACAAAGTGTGCAGCTACCTGCAATGGCAGGCTGACTGAGATTTTCACTGTCAGTATCATTAATGGTTACATTTATTCAAAACATAGGCACACACTTCAGTTCGATGAGCTTGGTGGGTGGGAGTGTACGACTGAGATGAGTTTGCTTCTGCCCACGGCAACTAAAGCATGACCCGAAGCCCAGGGGTGAGGCTTGACTGGCAAGTGCATACGGTGATACCACCTTTTGAGGTCTCTTGGCTGATTGCATGCAGGGCCATTAGCTACTCTTTCCTTGTGACACTTCTGCATTAGCATGGAGGAGAAGTGTCAGAAAGGGGATATTAAGCTTTTGATTTAAAATAAATGATATCCTTATACTTTCGATTTTTAGAAAGAAAATGGGGCAAATTAAAATATTACCTATAACTGCAGTCTAATAAAATCCAAGGAATAGATCAAAGAAAGGACTTTCTGCTGTTTTGTTTTCTTGTTTGTATGTATGAGGGTGTTGCATTGAACACTGGTCACTGACGCAGACCATTTCTCAGCCCACAGTTATGATGTTTAAAATCAATTGAATGACTACGCTTATAAAGACTAAAATGCAGGATAGGCTATTATTTTTGCACCGAGTAATAATATCGTGACTGCTACACATTTTTCTTCCTCATGATGAATCTTGAGAAAATATTATTAACTCCATCTTTTATAAAAAAAATATTTTATTGAGCTAGAAATAGTTCTCCTACGAGGCTCGCCAGCTCGGTCATGCTCCCTCAAAGTCACTGCTTTACAGGGTTAGGGGAGGGGAGAGAAGTAAGGTGAGAAGTTGGTCTCAGTAATGCTTACACAATTCTAAAATCTGAGGGTATGATTAGGTCCTCTTCCATCTGCTTATCTACAAAGTATGTGACCTTGACACCACCTGGTCCCAATTTTGCCACTTCGGTAACAGCATACCATGTCAATGGTTTCCCACTTGTGATTTGGTGATTGAGCATTAGTTCTGAGGAAACGGTACCCTGATACGCTGACTCAGTGAAGTCAGAAGTTACATGCAGTCTCCTAATACATCAGCCACATGCACCTTTGTGCCAGAGATAAATAATGGAACCCACGTAACATTCCCATTAAATGATGAAATGTGTGACATTAATTAAAAATAGGGACACATCAGTAAGTATGCCTGAAAAAGTTTATGGCATTTAACTCCTAGACATTAATTTTATTGTGGTGTATGAGGAACTAATTAACTGGGAGTTCCCTTTTTATTGGAAGTGGAAATACAGCTCTGTTCAGAAAACTGAGGAAGAGTAAATACAACATATTTTTAAGTTTATTAAGCTTAGCTCATCGACTTCTGTTTATTTAAGCTAATCTCGTAAGGCAATTACGTACTTCAATCAGTAAATTTATATGACTATTTTATTTAGCACATTTCTGAAAAATTAATCAATCCGTCAAAATGCAGGAGGAGTATATGAATATCTTTCTGGTTTCATACAGCCGAAAGAGTGACTAAATGGTTTTCTAAAAGTCATACGATCTTTCCAAAGTGAGCTCTGATCAACAGACAGGTGGGAAATGACAACAGAAGAAGTTCCCAATTTGGTGATCACGATGCAAAGGGCTAAAGGTTAAGGCTGTATTAAGCCAAGTAAATGTTTGCCTGAGCACTATACCATTTTTTTATGAACAGTTATTATTTTCCTCAATCAAAGCAACCTCATTTAGGTATAGAGAGTGAATCTGGTCCTAGATGAGATACAAAGTGCAGTTAAATGCTCGGCGTGGTTTTATAACCCTTTTAAACAAAAACAGAATCAGTGTTTTTCTGACATTATATTTTGTTAGCTCAGTATTTATCACCTACAAATAACCTTTTAAGACAGATAATGTTTGTAATTTCATTTATTGAGTAAATGAGTTTACTCACAGCAACCAAAGCACAGTAACTCTCACAAGAACAATCAAAACAGCAGGAAGAGGCAAAGCCTGATGCCAAGTCTCTC
This sequence comes from Dinomys branickii, assembly GCA_004027595.1. NCBI lineage: Eukaryota > Metazoa > Chordata > Mammalia > Rodentia > Dinomyidae > Dinomys > Dinomys branickii. Next base: position 300,073 of record PVLD010000080.1, read on the forward strand.
ATCTGGAGTGCCACTCAATTTGTAGTTTCCTATTTTTAAGGTTTTGGTTGATTCTACCAAAACAAAACAAAACAACAAAACTGGACAGTTGAAATCACTTAGACAGAAGAGCCTATTTGCATAGACAAAATGAATCAGTTCATTATCTGATAATGTACATAGTCTTCTAAGTTCAAAATAACTTCTGCTATAATATTTGTTCTCTGGTTGGCAACATGACAGGTGAATGACAATAACCTCAAGGTTAAGAAAGTTCACAATAATTTTTAAGACAAACACACACTAGAGCAAGTGAAACTTCTCAAATTTTCTCGGACTAGGCACTATTATTAGAGGCTCAATGATTTTTCTGTGGCACCTTTAGGACAAAACAAATATCCAAGTACTCAAGTTTATTATGTAGGTGATTTTGAACAACTAAACTGTGATACTGTACATGGTGCCCCACAGATTCCTCTGTATTTTCTTTTAAATTTTACAATCTCTCACGTGCCTCTAAGAATTAGCTCCAACAATCTGGGAACACTGGCACACAGTCTGGGAGCTGTGGCACCAGGCACATGCCCATCTACTGGGAGAGATTCTATCTATAGCTATGTGACACATTCAGTTTGACACCTTGGGCTAAGCTATCAAATTAGTTCTTTTACAACTGTTTATTTTGTACTACATATAGAAAATGGACTATTTTACTGGCTCTTGACTTTTCCTGAGGATTTTCTTTATTTCCACATAAAATGTCTCCCTGTCCTAAGTTCTGAAGCATCTACAGTAATTATAACTATTATCTGAGGGGCAATTTTACACCCAAACAGAAAGGACAAGAGTGGAGGGTTGCAGTCATCAGGAAGAGAAGTATCTGTGTATCTCACTTCTTTATCTAAAATATGTGCTGTGAAGGACCAGCCAATGACCTGAGCCTGGGCTTTGGGAAAACACTGCACTGAAAAGAAGACTATCCGGGCACTGGAACTGACCAAATTTAAGCTCCTCAACCACACTATCTTGACAGCATTTTTTCAAGCCTAAAGTATTAGGCTGACATGAATAAGCACAGTCAAAATTATTTTTCTCCTTATAAAGCAGAACTTATCTAAAATGAGGAAACATGTAAGTTATATATTCCCTGAAATACAAAATTATTCTGCACATGTTAAGAGCACTAAAGTTTTATTTCAGAAATATGTATGTGACACAAGTTTCCCAGCTCACAGATAGAAATCTTTGGTGAACTGGTTAGGATTCTACTCTGGCAGAGGCAAACGGATTGTGTCCTTGGATTCCTCAACAATGTAAAGTGCATTTGAAGCAATTCATTTCCACCTCTATTTTATAATTCAGAATCCTTGCTTACATAGCTGTTCAAACTTATTTAAAGGGCTGTGAAGATTTGTTTCTGACTAAAAGGAGTGAAGCATGCATAAATGTAATTTATAATTGGAACTCTTAATTATGTGCTATGAAATACATGTGTTTCTGCGTAGCAACCTAGTTAACAGTTTTAACAGAAATGGACAACTTAACACTATAGATTATTTAGTCAAATTTTTCCCCTTGAATGATTTGGTCTCAGAATGCAGTTGACTAGACAAATCAGTGTTTTTATATAATTATTTTCAAGTTTTCTACATATACATGGAGGGTATTCAGTTCATTAATAGTGATTTTCACTTCCTCAGAAGTCTGCAAGTATTTTAAGATTTTTAAAAAATAGGTAGGAAAAGCAGTAACTAGACACGGACCCATGAAGATCAGTGTTTTGTGCTTGATTCTCTTAATGCTAAATTCCCGAAGAGAATTTGAGTTTCCAGTATTAATATCTCAATACTTAAAAATTCATCAGCATTGGCCTGCATAAGACTGGACCACAGCACTGTCTGAGACTTCCCTGTAACTCATCATGAACTCTATCATCTCTGACCGTGCTGCTGGTCATTTACTCTTATATGGCTTCACAGTGTGCATGCTAGCCGTGGGGAAGGGTCCAGCAACTGTATTTTGAACATCTCCACTACACTGTAATGAGGTACAGTGTCGTGTTTTGTATCATTACACTTCTTAAAGGAAAGATACCTCTATGTCCAATTTAAAGTGTCTTTTTCTGAAAGCAAGATGTGGTGACTGAAATTACAACGGTTATGTCTTCCACCTGTGCTTTCTTAATTTTAACTGCAAACATTTAAAGTTTCACTTTTAGTCCCAGAGATCTTTATTTAGTTTATGTCAAGACACAGAGCAAACAGGAAAATTTACCATCACTATGTTGCGTCTATGGACTGATGAAAAGTTTTTGGATTTTTGATGCGGTGTAGTTTGCATATACACTTCAGACTAAAATCAAGATGGAATGCTCAGCTTTTTTCCCTGAAAACCATGTAATATCACTCAAATTAAAGCAATCAGCATCCAGAAATGTCAGACTGGCAATCCTGGCAGGGAAGTTCCATGGAAGAAAGGGGATGGCAAGATTCCTTTCCCCACCGCTCTTCCTTCCCTGTACTGTGATTAGAGGAGAACTGTTTGGACTACTTATCACATCTCCCCAGATCCACATGGAAACTGACTCCGAGTGCCAAAGTGCAGCACTTTCTGCTGCTACTGGTTTCTGCTTAGTTCTAGAGTATGGCACGATGCCAGTTCCAAGCCTGCCAACAGCATTAAAGATTTTCTCCTGTTTTATTTCCAAGGTTACAAAAAGATGGTGTCATTTATAACTTTAAGCACTGAAGGTATGAATATCCGATGGTTAATACACTAACAGCTTCAGAAAGGGAAAATGTCTCCACGCCATCTTACATTAACACAGTACAAATTTAGTAAGCCAACTTTGTCAAATGGGAATGGTCCTGACCCCAGCCAGACCTACAGTTACGCCGTTGTTCTCACTCAATGTGGTTTTCTCTTTAGCACTATATTTGCTAATGGGACTTACTTCTGCTGTTACTTAAAAAACTTTTCTTTGAAAAGAGAAATAGTCTATATGTATACATTGCAGGTGCTGTCTAAGACAGCTAATGCTTTTTAAAAGTGTCTTTTCCTTCTCCTTTTAGTAACCAAGGTTACCAAAAACACATTGGCAATATGTGTTTAATGTGAAAAGTAATTCCTTAGGAAAATGGAAACAAAACAAAAAAATGATTTTATGACTAAAAACTTAAAATCCAGTCTAGCAATATAGAGTTATATACTTAGAATTTTAAATATTTAGATTAAATGCAGTATAGTATATAATTACCTAACATGGTATGTCTGGCTGAATGCTGAATGATTATCTACAAAGAATGGTATTGCCTATATTAAATGAATAAATTAAGGATTCAGTGTGAGAACACCATTTTAACACACAGGAAATCAAAGTCAAGAGAAAGATTTGTAGAAGTAGTATAAAAATTATAAAAAAGACCAGACATGGTAATGCACGCCTGTAATCCCAGCACTTGGAAGGCTGAGACAGTAGGATCACTGTGAGTCAGAGGCTAGCTGGGGTACAAAGTGAGCTCAAGGCCATCCTGAACTACATAGTGAAACCCTGTCTCAATAAAACTATATATATATACATACACACACACACACACACACACACACACACACACACATATCATACAAGCACACATTTTTATAGACCTGTGCTCCGATCACTTTTATTGGAACACAGATTTTACAATTAGTCATCTCACATGACTTTGTATGCTATAAAAAGAATGCCCTCATTTCTTCAATATGAGATACAAAGTTTAAAAGACTACAAATATGTATCAAAGTCCAAGACATGAAAATTGCAATAGGAACCACATGACAGAAAACTTAGAATTGATTTCTAGTAATGTTGGACAGTTTCTCAAATGCAAAGCATAGCAAGATGTTAATGGTGCAATTTATTAACATATATATGGAGCGGAACTTCAATGACATTAAAAAATAATATTCTACGTAAGTATCTGAGATGGTAATACTTCACCAGGTTTTTCAATAGAGTTCTACTTCTATCAGTGAAAATACTGACATGTTCCTACATTCTCTCTTGCCGAGTTATGAGATTTTGAGATATTTAGTCTAGAAGTCTAGTCCCTCTTTGAAATATCAGCTACAATTGACTACTGTTGGAAAACTGGCTATTTAAACTTTTTAAAACAAGAACTTTGTTTTGGAAACTAGCAACGTCCAATTTGGATTTGGAGAGAGAAATAGGACAAAGCATAAAACCAGAGGCTTCTGAAGTTGATAAACAACATAAAGAGATACCTTGGTGTAACCTATGGCTCAGTACTAACATGGCCCTTCTATTGCTCATAAAGAATGTTCATTCATTCACTAAAAAATATTTACACTGTTGTAGTATAAGTTGAAAAACAGCACCAAGCAAGACAGAATCAACAAATATCTCACAGGGTTTACAGTTAAAATGAAAGAGAAACATCCATAATCCAAAGGAATCCTTGAGACCTAGCGTAGGCCAGGTAACCACTCTCTAACGTGATCTAAAAGAGGCTCAGGATTCCAGAGAAAGTAACCTCGCGATGTAAGTCCAGGAAGAGTACGGTTTCATCTGAGAACTGAAAGACTAGTGAGAAACGTGGCTGTGGATATAAAGGGGTGACACATGACAGGGCCAACTAATTCACACAAGGAATTTGAGTTTATGTCTCTGGGCAATGAAAAGCTATTGAAAAATTTTACCATCATTTCTATAGAACAATAAAACGAGCCCCGCAATTACAATCATGATTTAAGAATACACTGAAAATAGAAGAGATGAAAGTGAATTATAAAGTGCAAATACTGGGTTAGGAGCCCAGAAACAATCTAAGCTTTGATAAACAGCCACATAAATCCTGTTCCACGTGGTCTGTGCGTTTCCTCTTTAAGATAAAATAACAAGGCTGAAATACTGGATATGTGACCTCATTTCTTGGTGTGGCCTGTCGTATACAATTGCCCAAATTAAAGCCCTTCCCTCCTCCCACTTCCGAATTAGAAGCCAACGGTACTTACTGCACCCAGCTTTATAGCTGAAGCCTGGCGGAAGGAGGAATCCTTGCTGGGCGGCGGCAGCCAGCGTCCGTTGATCAGGAGGGAACACGGGGATCATTAATGGCGGCAGCTGACCTTGAACCTGCTGAACGTGACAGAGCGAATCAAAGAGAAGAAGTTTCCGTGCTCCATGCCTCCCTCCCTCCTTTCTTTCACGGTGAAAGAAATCATTCCTTCACTGTAAAGCACTGGCATTTCCCAGCTTGCCCGAGCGCCGGGCTTGAGGAAATACCTTCAGAGTACCTCTGACAGGAGAGCCTGCAGGTCCTACCGCTGCTGGATCTTTTCCCTGCTCGACGTCCTTCACGGGGACAGAGACGGTGTTTTGTACAGGACTTTTTGGCTTTTGCTAACTTAATATTTTTTAAAAAATTGTTACCTCGGAGAATTAACTGAAAGCTCCTTCTAATAAGTGACATTTGTCAGGACCATTCCTGTCTTCGAAAATAAAAACTAAATGTGCATCCTTTCTGTTTCCCTGTCTATCTATCCTCTACCTATTACCGATCACGTACCTATTACATATCCATAATCTGTCATCTATCCATCCATCATTACCTATGTATCTGGCACATGTTTGCCATACACAATGATCACTTTCATCATAAGGAGTTGGTGTCTGTACATAATACACTTAATTGTTCTTTTCTTCATTCTCTCCTCCTCCTTTCAATCTTTCCTCTCCTCCCCCTTTACAAAGGCCTGTTTCCATTTTTCCCCTTCCATCCTCTTTTTAAAATCTATTTTCCCCTCCCTTCTCTTCCCCGTCTTCATTCCACCTCCCCTCTGAGCATGGTCTTCCTACTTGCCAGTATGCATCTCCTACTTCCAAATGCCAATATGCATTTTACCTATAAATAGGTCTTCATTATTTGAGGATAAACTCCCCTGTTCACACATGAAATTTTAAAACTCTCCGATAAGAGCTGGAAGAAAACTTGGAATACAACGGTAACTCTTTGCTTTCTTTATAAAAGAAGTAACCGGTACCAAAAAAGCATGAACTTTCCCATGGCCATAGAGTTAGAAATAGGTCTGAATCCAGTGGCTTGCGTACACACCCCTATCTTTTTGAAACATTGGATGCTTCTTGAATTACATGGCTTCTGTCTGGGGTGCCATCTTTGAAATGTCCTCTGATTTGCTGATACCGAGTTCATGTCTATTTCTATTAATAATTAAATTTCCAGAATAGAAATCACTGTGTTCTTTGAACTACATAAGAGTTTCAGATACATAACCTAATGTAGTTATTTCTGCAGCCATGTCATATCGTAGGCTAGTATAGAAGTCATCATTAACTAAAATATCTACAACTTTTTCAAACGAATTTTTAATTAGCTCTCCCTGGTGAACATGAGTATTGGTTAGGATCTGTCACTGTGGGTGAAAATTTTGGATCATATGAAAAATCACATATCTGACACTTTATTCTCTCTCCCTAACACTGCCACACACTGATTCAGTTGTTTGGAAAATATGTAATAAATATTTTGTGCAAGAAACCGAACTAGGCATCAGTGAACATAAACACCAAGATCTCACATCTATGAAGCTTTGATTATTGCAGGATCTTGGTTAAAAATAAGCAAAACATACAAAAATGATTATGAATTCATTAAGACACAAATCCTAGCCATGCCTCTGGCTGGTTTCCTATCGGCGTTACACGTTCTGAGGGCGCTGTCGATTCTAACAGCTATCAGCTCTCACGTCAAGAGGCCACCTTCAGTTTCTCTTTCATTTCTTTGTTCACAGCAAACCTCCGCGCTGTTTCTGGACCCTAGTTGGTGCGTGCCTTTGTGGAAGTGTAAGGCTGAGAGGGAGAGGGAGAATGAGGAGGCAGGGAGGAAGAGAGAGGGGAAGCGCAGAGCCAGCAACTACAGGGCTGAGAGATCAGTTTTCACCAGTGATTGCAAACTGGGAAGCATCTCATTTGCCAAAAGCATCTGAAGTCTCAAAGATGAGAACATGTATATGGAGCAAGCACGGAGTGAGCGGCCCTAAACGTGAGATGAACATTCCAAGGCAAGAGAGCCTGAGGGTTCAGTATGAGAGGAGGACGCAGACCAGAACAACAGGCAAAGGAACGAGCAACCAACCAGCCACACTGGTTAAGAGTTATTGCGGCTTTATATTTCATAAAATGTATTATTCTAGTAGGTAAGTTTAATACGAGCATTTTGGAATGAAGAAGAAAAATTCACATCCAGTTACACATACACATAGGGCTTACAGCAGACAGCTATATTTTGGAGATGTTAAAATTTAAGAAAAGTGATGTTGAGAATTGCAGGAACAAGATGTTCCTGTTTCAGGGCAGTTCGCAAATTGTAAAGTACACTAGGTCCATGCAGCAACCTTTGAGAAATTCCCACGCCCGGATTCCTTCTCAGACCGATGAAATGTGAGGTCTAGACATGAATCTTTTTCAAAGACCCGTTGATAATTCCAGTATGCTTCCCAGGTTGAGAAGTAATTTTATAAAGAATGCTTTCAATTAATGTCAACAAATCTTTTCTCCCTCCCAAAGCACCTTTAGATATACAAGTGGCGGAAAGGAAGATTCCCCATGACTACGATGGTGCTGGTTCCCTCAAGGAGTTACAGATGTGAAGTGATAGTCTTAAAATTCTTTCTAAATGAGTCTTATATCTGTATCTCGTATATCACTCGTATTTACAAATTTTGATGGCTTGTTTTCATCTGGAGAAAAAAACGGTCAAACGTCTCAGCACGGTATTCTAGATTCCTCACGATTTCTTTCCAGATGCATCTGCTGCCCTTTTGTATGACCTGTGCAATTGATAAGACATGAGAGATCCCTGCACAGCCTTTGTCTGTTGATACCTGAATATGTTCGGCAGTATTTCCTCCTGCGTTAACCGATGATTTCTCACCCCCTTTTCTTCCTGGAAATATTGTATTCACTCTCCAAAGACTCACAAAAATGCGTTTGGCTCTGAGGCACTTATACACTAACTCCCACATCCAAACAAGGCCTGTGGACAGCTATGTTATCCAATCACCAGAAAGCAATTCACCTTCACCAGAACAGTATAGCAGATACAGCACTATATGTTTACCACTAAATCATGGCTTAATGTTTCCATAGTATGATGAAGCTATGATTTTTACAGCGATGCATGCATGAAGAAATAGAAAGATAATTCAGAACTCTAAGAAATGTATTACATACCTGCAATTTACAGATAGACTCTTATGTTCTACTATCATGAGGTTTTAATTACCTTACCCTTGCACTAAATTTTAATAATGTGTAAGGCTAGTACTCCATCATGATCATTTTGTTTTTAATATATTGTCTGGATTTTAAAGTTTATTTTTCATCTTAATTAGACTATAGAATACATATTTAAGGGGCTGGGGGTATAGCTCAGTGGCATAAGCGCTTGCCTGGCAAGCGCAAGGTCCTGAGTTTGATCCCTGGTACCGGAAAAAAAAAAAAAGAAAAAGAATACATATTTTAAAATATTAGCCTAATGTATTGACGGCCAAGCAGGATATATCTTTCAGTTTATTCTACTCTTTATTTCCTTCTGTATTTGTCAGGCATCCTGTTGCTATGACAAAATACCTGATACCCAGATTAAGGGAGGAGAGGTTTATGTTAGCTTACAGTGTCAGAGGTTTCAGTTCATGGGGGGCTGGATCCAGAAAGGGAGTCTCATGGTGGAAGGGTGAGAAGGGGCAAAGGTACTCATTTCACGGCACCCAAAAGGCCATGAAGACACAGTCGGCCTCCGCGGCCCACCCCATACCCAGCAGCGTGCGTTACCAAGCCCCTAGGCTTCTCTTAAGCCAGTCAAAGAGACCAGTAAGATTAAACAGCACAGTTTTGTGTTAACTCTTGCAGTTTTCTTGGTAACTGGATTTCTAAGGTTTTCTTTCTTAATTTTATTGCCATGGTATAGGGAATTTTTTTGGTTTCATTGCTTAACTAGTAGGTTTTACCTTAGGATTCTATGAATGGCAGTTTTGTCCAATTACTTCAATACCTGATACTTTTTCACAGAGATTTTTGGTATTTTAAAGGATAAACTTCAATGAATTTGGGGGTTTCTATTAAATCTGTGCACTTTAAACTCATCTTATTATTGATTAAATTACTGATATCTTTAGTATTATGATTTTAGTGTCTAAATTTTCAAAAATACCATATGAAGAATAATATAATTTAAAGTAAAGAAAGATCAAATAAATGGTCTGAGACAACACAGGCACTTTGGCAATCAGGAAATCAGATGTGGGTTGGCCAAGTAAATTGTTCATATCCCACATTTAGGTAAAAGAACAGTTAGCGGTGAACTACCCTCCTCATTTATAATCTGGTCCTCTCTCCTCTACATAGTCAGAAAGGAAAGAGGATATAAAGAACTAAAAGAGGAACTAGGGGGAAAAGAAAAAGAACTAAAACAGAAAATTAACCTGATGTCGTGTTTCCAAAAATGGGGTTTCTTTTTAGAATTATAGGACACATTGCAAAGTACTCAACTAGAAATATTCAAAATAAAATAAATGATAAGCTACATGCAATCTGAAATCTGTGGTTAATCCATCTACATGACCAGGGCTGGAGGTACAGCTCAGTGGGCTAAGTGCTTGCCGCCGAGCACTAGGGCCCTGAGTTCGATCCCCGGTCCCGGAAAAAAAAAAAAAAAAAAAAAAAAAAGGGGAACCATCGGATGGTTCCTTCTTTTCCATCTACATGACCAGACACATCTCAAAAAATAGTAAGTCCTTACTTACTATTTATGGATTCTACATTTGCAAATTGCTTATTTGATAAAATGTATTCATACTCCAAAATCAAAGCCAGTAGTACTCTTGCAGCTACTCATGGACCTTCACAGGATCAGGAAAAAGATTTGTTGAGTAATTTTACTACTTGAAACACTGATGTCTGTAGTGTAGTGTTCCTAAATGCCAACTTTGTGGTATGCATTATGCAGAAAACAGATGCATTAGATAAACTCCATTCAGATATGAGTTCTAGTGCTATGGGAGTGAGTTTAACATTATTAAATTCATAATAAATTTTGATCAATATATCCTTAAACAGAAATGCACAATAAAATAAGGTTATATACTTCTGAGTTGAAGAAAATAAAGTGATGAGAGAGACTTAGAAACCTAAGTATATTTACCCTAAGAACAAGAGTTTAGTATTAGCTAATTTAGTGTTCAGGGCAATATTATGATTATAACTAGTATAAGCAATGAGAACGGACTATTATTACTGTATCTTAACTAATATTCAGCTTACTGGTGCTAAATTTCACTACCATTGGTCGAAAAGGACACATTAGATCAAAACAATACAGTGTTTTTCTGAGAAAATTCTAAACCTAATTGGTTGTAAGGTTAGGAATTGATTTTATACCTTTGGTAACTTTTGAGAATCTCTAAGTTGTCATCGCTAGTAAATGCTTTCTTTTCTTTTACTTAATGTACAAAATTTCTGTTACACTAATTAATGTTTTAAATGTGTGACATTTCTAATTAAGTTTGAAATGTACTTTTGTCACAAAATTTTAGACTTTAATGGGGGCATGTTATTCACAAATTAGAATAAATCATAATAAATTCACAAGGCTATTTTATGTATATTTAAACTTAAAAAGAAATATTGTCAATACTTTTTGTACTTCTATGACATGATACTACATAGTCTTGGTCTCTAACATGTTATGAATTTAATACAAATGAACCACACTGACATATTTAAAAAGAAAAAGTAAATATTTATTAATTATTCATTTAACTATTTCCTCTTTAATGTAAATATTCTATCATGAAGCTATTCATTTGCTTCCTGAAACTAATAAATTGTGTATGTACTTAAGATTATTAAGCTGGATTCCAGTTACATGTTCTATTTATCAGTTTATTCATTTAATCACCATTCACTAGGCAGAGAACACATGTTGGATAGTTAGGGGTGAAACACGAAAGAACAGGCATGCCTGCTCTCTAGGAGCTCTGAGTCTGGGGGGGTAAATGCGTAGATCATTCCAACAGCACCCTGCCATTAATTCAACAGCTTGCACTGGACACTGTGGAAGCTCTGGAGAGAGATTTCTAATGCTCAAAGGTAAATGAGGGCTTCGTGTAGGCGGGTTTGACAGGTACGCGGAGTGAATGGATGAACTACTGAGTCAAAGGGATGTGGGGTATGAAAAGAATTCTAAGCAGGGGGAGAGATGAGTAAAGAGGCATAAATACATCACATGAATCCCACGAGGAGGGCACTCACAGCAGTCTGCAAAAACAAAAAAGACACACCAGGAAGGGAGAAATCCGCCTGTTTGATGAATCTGGATACCAGGTTAAGAAAGATTTCTCAGGTAGGTGCTAGAGAACTACAACGGATTAGACAGGGTAGGGTGAATGATCTGATGGGCACTGAGAGAGGAGAGCTGAAAGGCCCGGCACAGAGACGGGGCAGGAGGTTGACAGAAAACAACCGAGCAATAGATTTGGGAGGCTTGGTTGGTAGTAACATGGTTAGAGTGAGGAGAAAAGCAAAAAAGTATTTAGGACAAAGTTGCAAATATCGTAGGTAAAGACGACTGTGGAATAAAAAATCGTATCTAGTTCACGTGACTCTGTTTGTAGTGCTACCGGTCATGGATGCAGGGAACACATTTTATACGTAGGGAGACGAGAACGTAAAGAAAACTAGAAAGGCTGAAGAAGGAGCCCGAGATCCCGCCCCGAAAGTGAGACTAGGATTGAGCAAGGCAGTTGGGAAAAGGTAAGACGGCTTCGAGTGTTCATTTCACGAGACAAAAGGAAAAATAAACCACAGACATTTAGAAAATACCAAGATGGAAGGTGAGGCCATATGAACTTTCATTTTGTTAGTGATTCATGCTTCTCCAATACTTCTCAAAAAGTTCCTCCTAGTCATTCTGGTGGAATCTGAAAAGGTGAATTCCAGAACTCAAGTTGCTAACGGGAGGAAGACAGAAGACAGAAGACGGGACTGCAGCGGAGATGGGCTATGAGGAAATCAAAACTGCTTCTGATTAACAATGGGCTTTGGGACTTTAACAGGCAGAGAGGCCCTGCGGAGCGCATTAGCAGCACAGAGACCATACGGGAGTCAGATTGCTAGAGGGGCTCCCCATCTCAAGAAGCAGGTCTTAACAGGGTGAGCGGTGTGGGAGTTCACGCGGCACAAAGTGATGGCAGGAGATTTATTTAAACTACGTAAACCAAACTTGTGATGAAAGGGAGCTCTGTGGTTTAAATTAGCACAATTACAAATGAGTTGTAATATCAGAAACTCTTTCAAATGTTCCTCAAGAGTTTAGTCCAATGAGTACCACAGTGTTCAAGAACACGGCGTCCTTAGGAATAAGTTCACCTCCAACTGAAATGCAGTCACCTTCGGTGGGGAGCACAGCAGCTGTTTAGAAGCACACAGCAATACTACAGAGCCATTTCTGAGCAAATGCAGAATATAATATCCAAATGAGATTACAAGAGAGGTTTAGGTAGGCAGGCTGTGATTACACAGACCGGAGTCACCAGGAAAACAAAGCGGATGCTCCACTCTTACCAAGAAGAGGCATGCGATGCTCACTGACCACTAACAGTCTGTGATCTCTCATTTCATATAACGGAAAGTCGATTTGTTAGTTTGTCTTAATTCAGTGGGCTTTTGAAAGAAATTAAAATAAAGCAGTCACTTTCTCTGCCAATTAATCTACTAGGAAGACTAAAGAAGGCCTCACTGAGGGATACGGGGACATAAAAACACGTGAAGATTGCAATCCCTGCCTCTCCCATCCCAGCAGTCACACTGGAGTGGTATCACCTCTAATTTGATTTGATTCAAGACAAAGACAAAGTAGCCATATTCTTTTAGAACAAAAATGAACAGCCATGTGGATTTTTTACATAGTACTCTTCTTCGGCAAAAAGCCACAGAACTTTTTTTTTTTTTCTAAAAATCGTTTCCAAGGATGAAAGTGACTTTGCCAAGCAAAGTGGCTTCAAAACAGGCCTCAAAAATACTAATAGAAAGACAGATGGTTCTACTAAGAGCTTGGCTGCCAACGTGAAAAAAAAAAGAATGTAGAAAAAACAGAGATGCTATTGAAGCTGACTGCAAAGTTATTTGATGACTAGAAATACTTGTGTCCCATTGCAAGTGCTAACTCTGCCTCCAGGGCTGACACAGCCGACGTACTACCTTCCCCACATCCGATCCCCCTGTACTCCCGCCCCTCCTAAATAAAACCTGGCAGTGCAAGCCCTACAAAACAGCACAAGCATGCTCTTGATTCTGACTGACTGCTCCGCAGAAGCACAATATTGCATGGAAGAGCTCCTATTTAGGAACAGACCCAAAGGGAAATTGCTTTTCTTTTCAAAACTGCCTGTCACATTTTCTTTCTCTAATTCCCCTTTTCCTCCTCCTCCCTGTCACCAAAGGGCCCCTGGGCCCTATGAGTTTAGATGATACAAACTCAATTTGTATGAAGAAGGCAAAAAGCAGCACCACAGAGAGGTGAAGATAGTTTGCAAGGATAGAGAAATAATCCAGTCAAGACACGGTGCAATTTTCTTTCCAAACTACTACTACAATAATACCTCCACTTCATTTCCTTCAGGGCAACTGTCATTTCTTTTTAACCAGATTGCTACTACTAGATATAATAGAAACTGAAATATTATATGGTCACTGACTCTTCTTTTCAATGGCTCATTTCACTACTGCATCTTTACTTTTACATGATGTGTTTATTGTTGGCATTGTTACTAGGATACAACCACTTTCAAATGATGTAGAATGAAGACCTCTGTCGCTTTAAGGCGATGGCATTTCATCTTTCATGCTGTACAGGTTTGACTTAAATATTCTTCTTGTCTAATAGACTTTTCTAAGGTAGCACATTCCTCCTATGAGGCACCATTTTAATAGACATTACATTCATGTCAAATTTCAACCAAAATAATGACATTTATTTTAAATGCATGCTTACAGTACACTTGCTTACTTTAAGGGAAATCTCTATATTAAAAGTTGGTAATCATAGAAATGGAAGGGTGTCAAAAGACACGGTATAAAGACAGAAAGCAGGTGTAAAAGAGTAAGGGAGAAACATAGCTATGATATTCACAACATGCAGTTTTAGAGTGAATGAAAGATTTCAAAAAGATAATTAAAATTTCTCAAGTGCTTCATTCTTTGGGGTTCTGATATCATCCTAGTATCATTGCTGTTTTATAAACTGTTTTCCACAGTTGTTGCCTGCTAACAGTCCAACTCTCCCTTTATGATACAACCCTGATTCCTAAATGTGTGTGACTATTTGTGTTACTTCATCAAGTTTTGCTACCACAAAACAGCATGGTTCATAAACACATATGCACAGCTGTCTACATGAACAGACTCGGGCTTTGCAGATACTAATACAATCTCATTTTATACCATGAATCACTGTTACTAGTCAAGAATATGGTCAATGTGAAATGTAACAGTTTTGAATTAAATTTATAAGAATTACACAATTAGAAAATTTAATAAAATTTGCTATTGTAAATTTGTGATTTATAATGTGCTGCTCAATGGCTTGAGACAAGATTATTAGTGATTATTAGTGATATTCATCTCAGTCCATTAAAAATTACATAAAGAAATTATCAATTTTGGGGGGAGAAACCTGGAGTGACTGGTATGGAGTACTGAGTTTATTTTGGGAGTGATAAAGACATTATGGAATTCAAAGTGGTGGGTACAAAACACTGTGAATACAATGAATATTATTAAATTGTGTAGTGTGTAAGGGTGATTTTCAGTATATATTAATGCTATCTCAATTAAAAATAAACAAAGCAAAAGTCTTACAAAAATATGTATCTTTACTCCTGTAAGAAGTAGGATTCAGAGTGCCCTGAAATAGTTATGCCTTTTGTAGCTTTGCAAAGCAGTTGCTCATATGTTAGAACATTTATACGTTAGCCTCTTGGAGATTAGTCAGGTGTTGCTATTTCCAATTTATTAATGAAGAAAACTGATGGAAAACAAATAGTTTTGGAGACTTACATGTGATAAAACAGCTATAAATTCTTATTTCCTAAAAAATTATAAAACGATAAATTTCTGGAAAAAATACTGATTTATATAAAGAATACAAAGACACTGTAACAAAATTAATGCCCACCTAGGAACATACTTAAATGGACTTTCAAAGATAAAATTCTACAATTAAAGAGCTTTTATAATAAGTGGCACTTTAAATGATTGGAATTTTCATCTGAATATTTTATCTTGCTTTATGTTTTCTGCACAAAATATTTTTAAATTTCTATATGTACACATATCACATTCCTAGTAATACAAAAGCTGCTTCAGAAAATAAGGATTCAATTCAGCACCTATGATATTTAACACAGGACTTGTGTTAACTGCTTCTTAAACTCTCTCCTAAAAATCTTAAAATGTGATTCATTATTGTCTCCTGTAGATAAAAGAAAAATAATCACTGATACCACACTAAAGGAAGAAAAAAATGTACCTTGTTATTCCAACAGTCTATAGTTTTCATAAAAAGTGTGCATTACTAACAATTACTTTAAAATTTCTTGCAATCATTCCCAATTATTTTGAGTATCTTTTCCATTCTTCTGATAATCCCTGTAGCACTAGTATTTATTCTGTTCCACAAGTAGTGAATTTATGAAGTCTTTTAACATTTTCTATTTCCTGCCAATAGTGGTTTACTCTTTCCTAGAAAATTTAAGATTCTTTCCAGCCAAGAGATCCTTTATTCTAAATGTCCTTAAATTCTAGGCTATATAGTACATCTGAAAACTTCAGCTGACTGAGCCCAGAAATAAATCCAAGCATAGATGGTAAACTAATTTTCATCCAGGACACAAGGATACATAACGAGGTAATCTCGTTATGTATGGAAGAGATGGTAATCTCTTTCATAAATGGTGCTGGGAAGCTGAGATACACATGTGTGAAAGATGGAAGTTGGAATCATTTTGCGCCATATGCAAAAATTAACTCAAACTGGGTTAAAGGTCCAGGTGTAAGTCCTGATGCCCTAAAACTCTGAGAAGCAAATGTAAGGGCAATCTCCTTGACCTTGTCTCTGCCAATGATTGCTTCAAAATCAACCCAAAAGTTTTGGCAGCAAAATGAAAAATAGTAAGTGGCAGTACATCAAATTAAGAAGCTAAGCACAGTAGGGCAATCAACAAAATGAAGAGGACGACATAGTGACAATATTGGAGTTCATGCCCAAACTATCTAAGGAATGCAACACCACCCAACCACAAAAACGGAGCAGAACAACAAAGTTTTTAAAGAGGGTGACAAGCTTGAATAAACACTTTTTCTAAAGAAGACATAACAATACCCAACAAGTATATGAAGTGGTGTGCAATTTCTCACTGGACAAATGCAGATCAAAAGCACCAGTAGATACTACTTCATACCTACTAGAATGGCTGTCATCAAACAGACATGAGATAATCAATGGCAGCAAGGGTATGTAGCAGAAGAAACCCTTGTGTGCTGATGGTGGGAATGTGAATAACCATGACCATTGTGTACAACAGTAGGGGGTTCCTGGAACATTAAAAATGGAACTACTGTATGACCCACTAAGCCCTCTTCTGGATGGAAACCTAAAAGAAATAAAATCAGCACTTTGCAGAGATACCTGCACACCACTCCCACTCATGGCCATTCTAGCATTACTTGTGACAGCCAAAATACGGAAGAAACCTCAGTGGTGTGTGTTGATGGATGATTGGATAAAAAAGTGCTATACATGTGTACGTACAAGTTTCTACCACATACACACAAGAAGGCCACTGTGTAAGGTGATGGGTACCCTAATTTGCTTCACTGTAATGATCACTATGTGTGTGTACATGTATAGCATATCACTTATAAGTGCTTTAAGTGTAATGTATTCATAACGATAAAGGGACTGTTTACCCAGGCTCCTTCTCTTTAAAACAAATATTTCATCTGATTTAGACATACGAGCAACTTTTTTTTGTGAAAACCCAGATTAAGTATCATTGCCCTTTGGAAGAGTGTTTAGATTCTCCAAGTAGAATGCATTCATTCAGTGATCCACTGTGCCCCTATTTGTGTCAGGCAATGTTATGGTTACTAAGGATACTGCAATAAACAAGGTAGACAAAGGTTATTGAAAAATCAAACTAAGGAATACTGGGACAGAGACTACAAATTTAAAGATAGAATCAATGAATAGAAGGTTTCATTACATATGAAGATCAGGAAGAGTTAACAAAATGAATCTCCGAGTTTTCCAGAGAAAAATACTCCACACAGATGGAAGAGGAGATGCTACAAATCAAGGTAAGAATGCAATCACTCTGTGTTTAACAAATGATGTCTCTTTCTCCCTATGTATGCTACATACCTATCCCATTAGTTTGCATATCTGAGTAGGTCCAGATTATTTTCGTCTGTCCCCATGAGTAAGCTGCCTTAAAGGTAAAAGCAAAGCTCACTTATACTGGTATCTACAATATCCAGCTTAATGCTTCATACATTGTAGATGCTTAAGGTTTGTGAAGTAAAGATGACATGAAAGTATATGCACTGTTAGAAAGTCTACCAAGGTTCTTCTTCTAACAGTAATGACTCTATTAAAATATATTTTTACAATGGGTCTTAGGGTTTATTTCATCCTTACTTGGGACTCATTCTTTTCCCCCACATAAGGGCTTGGACTACGGCAGATAACCGAAACCCTCCATACAACCAACACACACCACACCCTGCCACCCAGTGTATTCCTTTCTCAGGTCCTAGTCTTAGTGTTAATGATGCTGCTGGGTTTGTGGGTCCACTTCACTGAATAAAGAGAAGAACTTTTTTGCACATCTCACTGGATAAAGAGACGCGTTCTTAATGAAAGAAACCAAGAACTGCTGTTACATGTTATTTGCGATAAAAATGCAAATTACTTATATGGAGTGGATGCAAATGTATAAGTAATTAGAAAATGAGTTCAAATGTGAGGCATTGTGTAGCAGTAAACACACTTTAACTTTGTGCTATCCCAGCCCCTAACAATATATAACGCAGTGCATCTAGAAAGTGTGGAATTACAGGAAATACAAACTTTATTTGCGGAGGTGACCTTATTTGTCCTCCACCATGCCAAAGAACTTTATGATAAAACTGAAACCAAACATCTTGATTAAAACTTCAAGTCAATATCTGGGAAGAAATAAATATGATTATACATTCACATTTCTTTTGTTTGCTTTTTTTCCCAGGTTTATTTCAATTTATTTTTTTTTTACTGCAAAGTACTATGTTTGGGTACATGGACTCATACTTGTGTATGTAATGATTTGTACCATGCAAAGAGTACATTGAGTGATACAAAATGTTACAATCATGGTAAAAGACCTTAAAGAACCAAAACAGAAACATTTCAAACAACTCTCCCAACTGCAACTGTATTAGGGGCCAGTTAATAGTTAGTGCCATTCCTTAGGATGTGAGGAGAAAGCACGCTCTCTGAATAATAAGGCAGGCTGCCTCACACTCTCTGATGGAATGTAGCACTCAGACACTTGTCTGACTGTATGGCGGGGATGCTCTAGCAGTGAGCCACTCACCAGAACATTTATCACTGAAAATAAAATGTGTGAAATTACCAGATAGGGCCTGATGGATGTTTCCTAAGCAGAAAATGTGAAATACTTTCATAATTGGATATCCCAGTGAACACAGTGTCATTTATATGATCAAAAGTTTTCCATTTGAAAAAAATATATATTGCAATATACCGTCACAAATACGTTCAGTAATAAGGAATTTTACATGATTTGCAACAATGTAAGTGAAGTATAGCTAATTTTGCTACTTCTCTAAATTTACTTGATATTTTTTCTAGAACAAAGCAATGTAAGGTACCAACACAGATTTTTTTTTAGTTTACTGGTGCATTTTAGATGTATGTAATGATCATATTCAACATAAGGGATTTGTACCTGTGCGTGATATATTTTGATTTCTCTTTTTTCCCAATCCCATCCCCTCCCTCCATTTCCTTGTCCCCTCCCTATTTATGGAGCTTTGTTTCCATTTTATCCTTTTAAAATCATTTTACCCTCATTAAAATTAAGACGAATTATTCAATACCATGGTTGTCTTACTAAATCTATGGATTGCTTCCTTGATTAGAAATAATTTTCAAGTCATCAAAATTGTGATGTTTTAATTTTATGTAGATACTTTACTAGAGGAAAAGGGAATACAGATTTAGTACATGAGTGCTTTCCATCCACCTGCCCTTTACCAAAGTATTTTGACAACTGTTAATGTTAATACTTATTTTCCTCAGCTTACTGTATTATGGTGACTTTTACAGTTTTGTTTTTATTTATTGAAACTCACAAGAAAACCTAAAACCTAGACACTTTCATTATCTCCAGGTTACACATAATTGAAATTGGGGCATATTTCAAATTGGGTAGATGGTATGTAAGAGAACTGCAGCTCTGATCCAGGCATCTGACATATATGCAAGGCTTATAACCATCGTGCTTCCTCCTATCCTTTGTTAGCAGAGAAAAAGGCTACAATACTTCCAGTCTTACTTACTAAAATGAATTTTAATTCTAACTCAAAATTAGTGCATAAAATTAGAATGTAAAACTGATGCTTATAAAATGTGATACAAAAACAGTAAGAAATAGAGTTAAGTCTAATTACAATAAATGTAAGTGCACAAAGCTCATAAATGGAAAAGCAAAGACCATTACATTGAAAATTTAAGACAATCTATTGTGTTAAGAGGAAATATAATGAAATCATAATGACAAAAAAGGTTGAAAAGGATGATAAAAAATGTATCAGGCAAATATTAACCAAAGACATGATAAACAAAAAAAGCCTGTGGTATACAATATTAGTATCGATGAAATAGACTTTAACACAAAAAACATAACAGTGGGGAGAGAACATTTAGAAATAACACTAAAAGTTTAAATTGAATAAGAACGTACAACAATTGTGAAGTTTTATGCATCTAGTAAAATATCTTCACAGTTTATGAAACAAAGTTTGAGGGAATTACAAGGACAAGTTAGGAAACCTCTATTGTTCTGGGAGATTTTAGCACAACTTTCTTAATGATGGCTCACTGAGACACAATAAAAATAAACAAAAAATCCCCAGATATTAGCAATTTAGACAACACAACTTGCAAGCTTAATCTAATGGATATGTATAGAACTCTACATCAGAAAATTTCCATGATACATACACATTTTTTTAAAACACACAGATCATGTATCACAATTATGTACACAGTAGGCCATAAAGCAAGATTGAACAGATTTCAGAGACTTGGTATATGATTTTAAAATATTTGGTATTTAGATGCAGAGGAGAAAGTTAGTCTTTAAAAAGGGACTCCAAAAATAACAGTTTCAATTTTTGAATGATTAGTTTTGTCTTTAACTTCAAGTCTATGATGTACATTTTAGAATAATATGAAATATTTACCTGGGAATTGAGTTGAAATTTCTATTAAAAACACAATTTGAGTACTGAAATTTGATCCTTATTTTTTTTAGTGTGCTTTGCTATTGACAAGTAGGATCATTAAAATCTCTGTATTCTAATTAGTGTGTGGGTGGTTGGCAGGAATTACAGGTTACTTAATGTTATGTAGTGGTTAGCAATTCAAAACCTGCACAGTTTGAAGACTGTACTATTGTGGGAGACAACCATGAAGAAAAAACTGAAAGCCACTGTTTTTTGTGAAAAATAGAAAATACACATAAAACACAAAACATTCCAGCACATATTTTATATTCCTTATATCCAATCTCCTTCTCTAAAACAAGACAAGGGCTGGGGATATAGCTCAGGGGCACAGCACCTGCCTGGCAAGTGCAAGGTCCTAAGTGTGATTCCAGATACCAGAACAAAACAAAATAAACAACAACAACCAAAAAGCCAACTAAATCATTAACTATGTTTGAAATACATGTTGATGTAGGAAGATGTTTTGGGAGAATTTCAAGAAAAATCTCAGAAATTAAGTTGATGACATTAACAGTTAATGACATGAAAGAATCTAATCTTGTAAAATAAAGTCATTATCCATTTGAATACAGATTTTTAAAAAAATTAAAACCTTTAAAATTTTGCACTAAATCTCATCTGTTACCTGCTTGTTTTCAAAGCACTTTTCAGAGGTCAAATATAATAGTAATAACAAATGATATAATTGAATATTTTGATATATCAAAAAATATTTGTATCCATACAATAGTTCATAATGACTAATTTCCAACAATTATTTTGGAAATTATTTATACAAATTTATAAAGGAAATAAACTTTCCAATGTGATATGCAAGTAATTAAGAAAACTAAGCCATAACGTTGGTGTAAATTTCAGTGTTAAACATATTTCTAATTATAGAAGGAGATGAATAATTAAGTTTTCAGGCTTTTAGTTTTTCTTCCTTGTATTTGATTATCCATACCGTAACCAGTGGGATTATTTCTTCCATACATTTCATTCTGTTTTTTTTAAATGTAATAAAGTAGGGGTGAAATTCACCAGAATCCAACCCCGCAAAAACCTTCTGAAAAAATTTCCACTAATAAGTTTAAGGCTGTTATCACAGTTCATAAGTGACCTGGAAAAACATCAGAGTATCACTCTTCTGGGATCATTCATCTTTCAAAACTGCTGTTTTTCACCTATTAGTTTAAAACAATTAATATTCTTCTCATATACCTACCACTTCTAAAGGTCACACGTGTTTTTCAACACCACACATGTAGTTAGCAAAACCTGATTCTCATCATAAGGAGACTTTAGCCTATAAATGGTTCACCTAAACGTGATAACAGGCGAAAAAATCAGTATTTCACTGCATGCATTTATCAGTGATAGAAAGCCTAATATTTCAAAATGCAAGGAAAACTATTTCAATCTTATTAGCAACTGATTTTTCCTTGACATTTTCTATGTATTTTCTGACAGTTTTCTTATTAAATCTTTCTCCACACCAGAACAAACACCCCTTTGGTTGGTAAGTTCTTTTCACCACATAATTTTGAGTAGTGGCAAAAAATAATTTTCAGAGCAGCATACAGAGTTAAAAATATTGAAGTTAACAAAGGATGTTACAAAAGGTGAAAGATGGGCCTAAGCATGGAAGAAACAGAGACAGACATGGCAAGAGACTAAATCCATGACTGCAAATGTAAATAGTATAGAAAAAAAGGAAAAGCATAAAGAAAATGCATTTCAGCATCTTCCTAATTTCAGTATTATACTAAATGTATAATCAAGATTTCCAGGTTCATCTCTTTTAACTGGAAATGTGCTCTACTCCGAGTTCCATTTCTAAGCCACTATAGGTATTAAACAGCAATTTACATGTGATTTGCATTTTTTTTGTACTTGTGGTTTTGGTAAGTCTTCCAAACCTAATGACTGTTCCTTTGGCCAGCAACATAAATGCTATAATCACACAATTATTGTGCTGGGAACAGTTTAATTCAGCATTTTGTTCTCAACCACAGAACAATTACTCAACAATTTCGGTTAACCAGACTAGCTAGCTGCCTGGAGAGAAAGAGGAATATTCACAAGATCTATTGTCTTACACAAAGGCAGCTACTAGATCTGCTGGAACTTCCTGATTGCCCTGTTCATCTGTCTCTTCAGGATCTTTCACATTATCTCTCCTAATGAAAAGGAGAAACTGTAGGTCTTTCTTTAAGGACTTGCTATTTGTCCAGTTCTGTTAATTATATACATTTGCATATTTTTAAAAGAACATGTGGTTGTGGTTGTGTCTGGAAATGTAAGCCTACGTATAAATGTGCTTTAAGAACATTTAAAACAATGAGAGCTGCCACAACCGCGAATTCATAAGTGTAAGTTTGAAAGTCTTCCTTACAGGGGTCCTACGGCGCTCAAAGGGACGGTAAAGCCTCCAGAACTGTGGGTCTCCTACCCAGCATTCAAACTACATGACTTCTAACAGTGAAACTCAACAGATATCTGCTTTCATTCTACATTTACAACTTTTAAAATAGAAATTGTGGTGATTAACATAATCATGACTGCTGAAGTTCTTTTGGTATTATTATTTAAGTGCAAATTTTAATGTATTCCAAGAAAAAAGTAGAAGGCTGAGTTGATTACAATTAAAATATTGAAAGACATAATTGCAAATAATTCATGTACCTGTGTTAAAATATATGCATGTTGAGATTATCATCTTCCTGGACTATGGCTCATAAGTGCAGACAACTTTTACACTAGCACTGTTTCATATTTCATAAGGTGGGGTGGTAATGAGAGACAGAGTAGTTAAATTATAGTGACTGAGCCTGTGAATAGTCAAGGGTAGTAGTGGATAAAAACAGGAAACCCTAAAATTAAGAGACCTCCTTTCCTCTCCCTCTGCTCTTCATCCTCGTCTCTTTTCTTTGTTTGCATCTGCTGTTTCCTCCTTCTGTTCTACTTTTAAAGAGTAGGCAGGGACAAGAGTAGAGAAATCCCAGCATAGTGAAAAAACCAAAGTAGTTTCTCCATTTAAAGACATCCTGGAAACTGGAAAACAGCTCACACATAAAGACAACCTCTTCATCAAGAAATGAGGACAGAACAGAACCAGAGAATCCTGGCAGATTCAAATTTTAATTGTGCCTATCCATACATTTAATAAATGAGTACAATGTAGTGAGATATATTCACTATAGTTTTACTATGCATAGATCACTCAATTTCTGAAGTATATTAGGTACGAGGACAGCTTTAAATGCACTGATTTCTAATAATTTTCAAGCTCCAAGTCTTTTTTCCCAAACAAAAAAATCTAATGTAAGAGAACAGTGATTATAAAAGCATGGCACAGGAGTGTCAGGTCCACCCACCAATATCAGACCCTCCCTCTCAGTACCGCAATTCAATCCCAGCTGCCTCTTGGACCCCATGACATCCTGTCAAAACAATTTGAATCTACTGATTTGCCACTTGACTCAATTCTCATGATTCAATACCAAAATTTGATGATAGAGTTGATACAGTTAAAAATATTATGCATAATACAATCATGCACTCAATTACCATAGTGTCAACCAGACTATAAGTTATAGTAATACATAAGCTTATTGCAAATTAAGAGTATTTACATCTTCTGAGTAAAAATCAAGCACAACAATGCTCCACACAATACTCACAGAATCAATTTCTTTTAAAGCATGAAATTCATTTACCACATAGCATAAGTCCCCAATAGGATTTCTAATTCTTCACTCCAGGTATTTCAGTGAGCTATAATTAGAGCATGAACATTTGCAGAATAGAGTATAGTCTATAAAAAGAGGATGCCAAAATAGTATGATGATTTTTTTTTGAATGAAAATAACTCAACTTAGTGCAAATTTTATGCTACAAAATGAGCCAGATATTAAATTCAGAAAGAAAAAAAAATTGGCTATATCCTTGCCACTTCCTGGTTAATTTGGCCAGGGGCCAATTTTCCAGTATTATGACCATCCTGTAGCCCCGGTAAGTGTTTTATTTATTTATTTTTGTATTGCATAAAATATGAGCCGAAGAACGGAAAATGTGAAATGGATGACATATTTTAGAACAGCTTCTCCCAGAATACAAAAATATTCCCCAGCTCAAAACTGAAACAAATAGTAGAACTACCAGGCAATGCCAATTGGCGACTCTCTAATGCCATTCAAACTTTGCAAATACTGGGCTCTCAAACGGATTTTAATTATTCAAAAGAAAACTAGGAAATGGTTCAAATATCAATTGCCTTCACAGAAATACAAGTTCTGTTTTAAGAGAAACACATGACGTATCTTTTCCTTATCCTATAACATTGCACTAAATACCTGGTCAGTCGTTTCCTTGAGAGGAGCAGTAGAGGAAAAGGGTTTATCTTCTACAATCACCAAGATTGTATTATTTCTGCTCCAAAGTTATGCTTACTGATATGTAGAATAGAAAATACACACAGATCTATCTATCTATACTTGTTATTGAAACCTGGAGGAAACAATAGCACTAAAAACATAAGTGTCCTAGTATTTTTACTAGAATACATCCCTGGGACAATTAAAAATTGGCTTCTGTTGACAAGGAGGTGGTCTCTGATACCATGTTATCACCAAGTGACACATGGACAACTGTAAATCAGTTTGATACTGAAGATTTAGTTTGCTCTCTGTTATTGGATATGAGCAAAGAGATTATCTCTTGTACTGAGATTCAGCAAAGCAGTTTTATGACATCTACATATTTTCCTATCTATTATAAACATGCAGTAGTCAGAATAATACCACTTAACCTCAAAAAAACTGTCTGAACCTACATGTGGGGTCATTAAGAATATAACTGGTATTTTCAAGGCAGAATTTTGTGAACAGAAGGCAAAATTATTTGAAATCAAAATCACTGGAGCTCCTGACCTGCCATACTGATATAGAAAAACATTTGGAAGTTTGTGTGTGTGTACCATTACAAACAATTTAAATATAAATATAAATGTAAATATAAATACATAAAGACACATATACACAGAGGGACAGTTACAATATTACACTTGGTTAGCATGGAAATGACAGTATAACTGTACTGTTTTAATCCGACCGATCACTAATGGAAGAGAGTATTTTCAATGACTTAGGAACCCAACAAAACTTTCAATAAACAAGGAATTCATAGAATTTTAAATTTATCCAAACCCTTAAATTATAAATTAGAGCCTGCATATTCAGAGCCTGTGTTGTAACATGAGTCACTCATTCAGAGAAGCCACGGGTCTTACGTCTGGCTTACAGTAACACTCTAAATTAGTAGGCAACAATAGAGAGCTTTATATGATTGCAATGTTCCGTATCCAGTAAAACTGCTGAACCGCATAGAATAATGGTTTAGTCTCTAATAATTCAGAAAGAACCACTTACAGCTGCACACCACACACAACCGTCTCTACAATGGCTAAAATGAAACACTGGGGACGACTTCCTCTGGTCAGTGCCAGTCCATTTTTTTTTTATATTAACAAAAAGAGTTTTGTTTTGTTCTTCAGTCGGCATGCCACTGATCACTTTTCACATATTAGTCTCCGCCCTAGAATACTCTAGACAGTAACATTATTTCCATCTGTGCTTTCTACTGACTCATGATAATCCTCTAAGAAGAGCTGGACCTTTGGTTCCCACTCATGAACTGTCGATTTCTTTGGCTACCATTCTGGTGATGCTGTACATGTATCTTGCTTGCTAATAAATGCATTTGTGCTTTTCTTTAGGGCTATGAAGTAGGATGGACTGACATCACCAGTTCAACAATACAATAATATAGTTCTCATCTCAATTATAAAGCGATAGTAAGTCACCTTTAATACGGAGCTGCACTTCTTAGACATATGACATTAATGACAAGTTTCCAACTACACTGTGTCATTAAATAATCAAAAAAGTAACATATCCAGTTAACCAAGTGGTTTTGATACACCCTCACTATCGGAAACATTGCAGGTCATACATTTTACTTAAGCAGTTTCAGCAAGCAGCACAGCAAGCTATTCTTCTAATGTAAAACAACTTCATCAGATTCATGACCATACAGTAACATAGTAAATTCTAAATTATAGAATGAGAACGGCTATAAAGCTATATGAATGGACTCTAAGAGATGTAAGCAGTTTCTCAGACTTCTCTTATATTTTGTACTTGTATTTGTCCCTTATTTATTTTCTAATAGTTCAGCAAGTCATCAAAAATCCTTTGCCAAATGATAGCCAGGCAATTGGTATCAGCTAGATCCCCTTGCCATTTTTGTAGGAATAATTAAATCATTAACTACAAGGGCACATCACAATATACCCACAATAATGTAAATACAGGTTGAGTATCATTTATTTGAAATGGCTGTGACAAGAATATTTTGAATTTTGAAGTCTTTCACATTGTGGATTTTCTGTATACACACACACTACAGACCACCTGAGGTAATTCCTTACAATATTTGAAATAACTCAAAACATGACACAAAGATTTGTGTTACGGCGTTTTCCACTTGTGATATGGCATGTCAGCTCACAAAGTTTTGTAACTGGAAAGCATTTTAAAATTTGAAGTTTTGTATTATAAATTTTCAACCTGTATCCTGTACATGCATTAGACCATAAGATAGATTAGGGAAAGGTCTGTCTTCCTTTTTAAAAAATTTTATCTTTCCATGTTGAGTGTGGGAAAGAGCAGATGTTCAGTAAATATTTGTTGAATGTTTAGCTAGACATAAACAATAAGAGACTGTTTAAAACCTTTTTCATTTTTCTTCTCCCATTTTAAGCATCTCTTTCAGAAAATTATCTGACTGAAAGTTCTTGTGATTTTGTTTTGTCTTGCTTTTTCTTCTGTGTATACTGTTTCACTGCAAGAGATTTTTCATTTATTTTGTGGTTGCTACTAAGTCAATGTCAATTTTTGTCACGGATCTTAGAGCTAAGTTTTGTTCTGTGTTCTTTTCTGTTTTTCTTTATAACCTGGTCCCCTCTGGAGCAAATGTGTCATCTCTTAGAGGAGCAAGGCTACAGGATTTTCCTACAAGCTACATTGACAGGAGGAGCGCCTTCCAGATAAGAAGCTGCATATGCTTAATTATGACTGTATTGTTGCACTGGCTCTCGAAACTAAGTTTAGAAGCAATTGGCACGCTGCGTGTTTGCGAAGCTCATCTTCAGGGGGTCAGGGCCGCCTCTGTTGTCCTCATTCACAAAATACATTCGACAGTGCTTATTATTTCCCCAGAAAACTTACTACTTCATGACTTTCGATTCTATTGACTGTAATTTCTCAATTCACCTGTCATGCTAAATTCTAATTCAATTTCTGGAATTCTGACCACTTCTTATCTTCTATTTCTTTGCTTTTATTTCCAGAAAAACCTTGATGGATGCACTTTCCATTATGTCATTTAGATTGCACGTTTCCTACCCACCTCCCACTGAAACATCACCTTGTAGGCTGTTCCAGTTTTTTCTAAGAAGATGAGGAATGTTTGGGAAAGGGCAAGGATATTTCTAAGGAGAGATCTGGAGAAGAAAAAAAAAACATGCAAAATGAGAAGAAGGAATAAAGGATTTGGAATTATGTCTTAGAGATATATCTCCTAGCGTAGATAATGACCATACAGAGAGGTATGTTCAGTTGAGAAAGAGATGTTGATGGCTCAAGGCTTCACTGTAGTGTCCCTAGAAGAAATGCCTTCAAGAGTCCTACATGCACTTCCAATTTCTGGTTGATGTCATGTATGTAACAAGGGTCCCACACTTAAAATGGACAAAACTGAGCTATTTTCCATTGAATTTGTTTCTTACTTGAGTCATCATGTCTCAAAGGAGTCACTCCATCAACTGAGTCATGTCACTAACTGCTGCTCCTTGTTTGACACTGAGCTCCGGGTTCCTCCTCTAGGAACACTCCCCTGACCTCTGAGGCCATGGCTCATGCCTCTGTCTCTTCCTAGTTTGGGGGGGGGTGGACATGAGCTTTATTTCATTTGTTCATGATACTGAATTACAATGAAAAGATCCAATTAAAAGTAAGCGCAACTGCTGACATATATGCCAGAATGGTACTTCAGTGATGACCAAATTTTCTTCCTTCAACTTTCCAAGTAGCATATATGAAAACAAATGCATTCAATAACCCAACTGTAGTTAATTATTTATATTGTGATTTTCTTTATACGCCAGATCCTGTTAGACTGAGATTACAAAGGTATCACCTAATCAATCACCAAATGATAAATACTTATTGAATAAATCTCCTACTCCTTGTTTCTACTTATTTCCAACACTGTAAGTTAAATCTTCCTCACTGCTTCCTGCCGCTATCCACAGTGTACAACCGGATTACTCTCTACTGACAGGCGTGTATAAAACTGGGTCTGGGAAATAACTTGGACCCACATGTGTAAACATCATATTGTCTCCCTGGTGTAGGAATCTGAAAAAGTAAAACTCAAAATGTATTGAAAGGAACAGTTAATGCTTCAAAGTTTTTATATTTTGACCAATTTTGCATGCCTATATCTGGTCATCTAAGCAACTGATTTGAAGACAACAATATGCAATGGAACAACCATTGGTGAGTTCCTACAAGATGATCTAGTGAAACTCTGTAGTATCTCTAATGTTTTATGTAATAATTTTTTTATTCTCCTTAACGGTTTGAACAATTGTCCATTCTTACATCTGGGAATCTGAGCACCATAGTTGAAGATAACGGTATATAATATGCAAACCACTGTTAACTCCTATATTTTGTTTTGAAACGATGCATCACTTTCAATGATCTTGCTTTGTTTTGTCTGTGTCTGTGATGTTGGGAGGCTGCTATTGTCCTTTTTTCTTTCTTTCACTACTCTCTTAAAAAGTGGGTTTGGGGTATATGTGGAACGTTACAGTTCTAAATATCATAACCTCAATGCTGAAATCCTAAAACATCAAAATCACTCACATCTCCAATTTATAGTCTCAAATCATGAAAGTTCAACATACTGACTATAATTCTAAAAAAAGTATTTTAGATTATTCTTTAAAAGACGTCTACTTACATTTTAAAGGGAACTTGAGAAATCTTTAAAAATGTGACAAAATGCTTCACAGGCCACTTCACCCAATTCAATAGTTAATAATAACATACACATCTTTGTAAGCATAAACACTTAAGTAGACTACGGAGAATCACAGAGACACACAGTCACAAGCATATTAAACATTTTCACAAAGAAATAACTAAAAAAGTAAAATGTATAAAGACATGCAGTCGGCAATGTGTGCGCCTGGCTTTTTACCTGCACTCTCGGTGACGGAGCCCAAGGCTTTTGATCAGATGATCAAAACCTGGGGTAAGACATGCCCACATATACTGTCACACAAAGAGCCAAAATCTTCACAAATTTTACCTTTCACAAATACAAGTGTACAGAAAGACTATCTTTTCATTTATTGTGGTTTTAATGTTTTTATGTACATACTTGATGCCTTCAAAGAAAGTCAACATTGTGATAATATACTTTTGCAGAGTCAAACATGAAAAAAATATAGCAAAATAATTTTCTGAAAGTATTTACACCAGTTTACACCTCCAGTACTGGAATTGATGCAGAGGTGAAACACGCAGCAGGGGTTTTCCCAATTTCAGCAGTTGAAATTTTAATCTTTCATGGTTGTGATTTTCAGGATTTTAGACTTTTGGAATCTTGGTCCTTTGAGATTTCAAGACAGGTGAGTATGGCATGAGGACGTGCAGTGTGCCTTTTTGGATTATAATACACAACACTAAAATGCAAGTCTCTTCATTTACAACAGTACCTTAATTGTGGACTAGACGGCAATACCTCCTCAATGTGTTAAGTGGCTTTGATGTAAACCCCTCCTGTCTTACCTTGGCTTCTTTGTCGCCCACTTTTGTGCTCTACTAACATCTAAAGAGTCGCAGGCGACAAGTCCATTAGTTTGCTACTATATGAATGGCTTTCTCATTTAACCAGCTCATTCCTGCTGATCTTCTAGCACTCAGCTTGGGCTCACTTACACCAATAAAACTTCCTCAGCTTCCCAGTTTGGATTTTTACCTTCCTCTTTCACGTCCTAGAGTGCAGAAGGGGGCGCACTCACATTTACACACACCACAGTGAAAGGCAATTATTCTTGTTCTTCTGTCTTCTACTCCAACCGCATATCTTGAGGGCATAGTTTAACACGTAGAAGAACAAACGGAGAGTTGGGAAAAAAAGTTTTAAGCATGGTAGACACTCTTCCTTTTAGAAAGGCCAAGTTAGGAACAATGAAGGGAAATTTGGAGGGGCAGCCGAGCCAAAGACATCATTTGGAAGAGTATTAAAATGACTAAGCGGCACGAAACGAGGCAGAAGCAATGGGCGCAGCAGACTCCTGCACTCGAGGGTACCTTATTATCTTCTGCCTTTCGGTTGTCACAGTTCTAGGTTCCAAATCGGTAAGTACAACGTAGTTTTTTCTTGCAATCTCAACTAGTTTTAGTGAAGACTGTATTATTTCACAGAACAAATTAGTCTCTCTTTTCTGTTGTCTGAAAGAGTATATTATTAGAATGATCTATTCTCTGAATATTTAGTAGAACCATCTGTAAAACTGGCTGGACCTTTGTGGCAAGGTTTTAAACTACTCTGCCAATTGATTCAATGGTTATTTTTTTTTGTTTGTTTTAAAAGTAAAAGAACAAAAACATATTAACAAACAGACACAAAGTAGCATAAGAATAGTACAATCAAAACTGAGTTACAGACAAGGTGACAGGGAATCAACAATGGTTGTTGCATTACATATTGATAACTTTGAAGTGTGTACTCAGGAAAACAGATATAGACATGCAAAATTGATCAAACAATTAATCATCAACTATTCCCTACAAATAAGTGACCTAAGTCAGTAGTACAACTATGTTAGATATGCTGCATATACATACTTACTTACATTTTTTTTGATTCAATGGTTATTAAGGCTAGTATTTAAGCCCCATTGCTTAAATGAACAGTTTCTATGAATTCATTTCTTCTAAGAATTTATCTAAATTATTAGCAAAGGGTAAAGTTCTGTTTTCTTTTAAATCCTGTGTACAACTGAATTTATTCTTTGTATTGTTTCTTTATTTTTATTAATGATAAATCAGACCTAAGAATTGTTCAGTTCATATTAAAAAACACTAGCTCTAATAAGCCTCTGTATTATATATATATATTAATTTTATATATATATCATTAATTATTCTAGTGCCCATAACTAATTTTATTTCTTATATATAAGAATGAAATTTATTTTGAACAGGCAGTACTGTTTCAGGTGTATGCCAAAATTTTAGATACTGGAGTCATTACCAATAAACTCAAATTTCTTTTCATTTCCCTTTAACAAATTCCCTGGTCTCTAAATTTCTTTCTTTAGGGATTATTTAAGTGATTGTCTATATTTTCCAAATATTTGAAATTTCTGTTTATATTTTGATTGATTTCAGAATAAATTGTATTATCAGCCAACACCATGAATTCTTCTCTCTACAATAACTGCTAAGACACAATTTATGGCATAATCTGTTATCACTTTTAAAACTATAGTGTGTTTGAGAAGAATATTTTTCCTTTAAATATTGCAAGCAGAAATTGGAAATTTTCTATTAAATCAAGCTTTTCAATATTTTTTCAAATTTTCTAAATGCTCAAATAATATTGTGTCTAATTCCTTGCAATGACTGAGTACAGCAGCAATATTCACAATGTTGCTTTGTTTCATTTTTTTTCTCCCTGAAGTTCTCAGTTTTACCTTATATAACCTTTTACCTGAGACTGGTGATGCCTTTTTACCAGAGTAAGCCTTTTACCATCATGCAGTATCCTTCTTTATCCCTAGTAATGCTTTTGGCTTAAAAGTTCATTTTTTCAGGTACTGATACAGCTTGTTAGCTGACTTTAGATTGATGTGTGCCTATTATATCTTTTAATTATTCTTTCACTTTCAAGTTTTCTATTTCATTGTGTTTCCATATATATGATGTTTAACTCAATAATACCAGAGGTAATTTTCTTTTTAATAAAATTATTTCAAGCTATAAATACGTATGTATTTCAAACTTGTTTTAACTAACATTGTGATTTGAACTTTACCTGCTTTTTAAATGCTTTTTTAACACTAAATATATACTATGATGTATCCATCTGTTTGATGAATGTTTGATTTGTTTCATGTTTGAAAATATTATGATTAAACTTCTATGAATACACAGGTATATGTTTCCTTGTACACACATAATTTCATTTTTCTTGGGAAAAACAGAAGTAGGATTGTTGATTATGTGATAAATATATATGAAACTTAACAGAAAACTGTCAAAATGATTTCCAAAGTCAATGTGCCATTATAGATTCCCCCTAGCAATATTTTAAGAATTTTGGTTGCTTCACAATCTTTCTATCCATAGTATGGTCATTCTTATGCATGTTCAGTGCTTCAGTATAGTTTTAATTTTTGTCTCTCTAATTAATAATGGTAATCATATTTTTCATATGTTTGTTTGCCATTCCTTACCTCTTCTTTGGGTAAAAGTCTGTTCAGTTCTTTTGGCCATTTTCATTGAGTAACTTCTCTTTATTTTTGAATATAAAATCTTAGAATCTTTCTGACTACAAGTGTTTTCTCAACTATATGTTTTGCAAATATCTTCTGTTAGTCTGTGGCTTGCTTTTCCATTTTCTTTTTAGTGTTGAAAATCAATTTTCACACTGATGAGCCCAAATTTATTGTCTTTTTTTTTTCTTTTTGCCTTTCTTTGAAGGATGTTCTTTTGGTTTTTTTTTTTTTTTTTTTTTTTTTTTTTTTTTTTTTTTTTTTTTTTTTTTTTTTTTTTTTTTTTTTTTTTTTTGAGACAGGGTCTTTCTATGTACTACAAACTGGCTTTGAACTTATTATGTAGTCTAGACTGGCCCTGAACTCATGACCCCGCCATGTTAGCCTCTCAAGTGCTGGGATTACAAGCATACACTACCATTCTCATTTATTTAATATTGTTGACCTAGCACAGGTCAAAAATTTCTCCTATATTTTTCTAGATAACTTATGTTTTATCTTATATTAATGTCTATATAGTTATTTTATATATTGGAATCAAGTTTGGTGTATGGTATAAGAAAAATTGTTGTAATTCATTTGTCTATATGTGGATATTCAAATATTTTCCTTACATCATTTATTAAAAAGATCTTGTTTTCACACTGACCTCAGTGAACACTTTCATAAGAAATTAAATGAACAAAGATTTGTAGGTGGATATTCCCAGATCCTCTTTTTTGTTCTACTTATCTGTAAATGCACTGTGCCAAGTCCATATTTTATTTGGTAGAATAACTTGAAAATAAACTAAAGTGAAAAGGTGATAAACCTTCAAATTTGCTCACTTTATTAAAAATGCTTTAAGTTTCTGTACAAAATTGTAATTTCTAAAAACACATGCTAAGATTTTGATTCAGGGTATACTGAACCTATTAATAAATTTGTGAAGTAACATTTAAAACAATGGAGTTTTCCAATTCACAAATGTGGCTGTTACACCTTAGGTCTATAGTCTCTGCCAAAAGCCTAATATGTTTAAAAACCTGGTCTCCAGCCTGGAGTTTTGCTGGGATGAGATGGAACCATCAAGTGGTGGGGGCCCAGCTGAAAAATGTTAAGTCAATTTGGGTGTGCTCTTGAACACGTAGGGACCTGGCCCCTACCTCTCTGTCTTTGCTTCCTGGCAATCATGAGGTAAACAGTCCCCTCCACCGTGGGTTCCTATAACCATGATGCAAAGTAACAGTACCAAACTCCGTGAACCAAAATTGCTGAAACTGTGAGCCATAATAAACCTTTCCTTCTTTAAATTCTTTAACTCAGGTGTTGGTCACAGCAACAGAAAACTGACAACACAGTGACATATCTTTCTATTTCTCCAGTTTTCTTTAAATACTGTCAGCAAAAGGTTTGTCTAATTTAACTTGGTTCCTCAGACTGGGTCCCAGATTCCCATACCATACTTTTCTAATGAAAATATGTTCTTTAGCATAATAGGAGGCAGCTGTGCCTCTCCAGTAGCTACCCTGGAGGAATACAGGAACCTGTTTTTGTGTTCACCCACTTGGAATGACAAACAGCAAGGTATATGCACTTGTGTCAAATTGTAACCAGGATGAGTCTTGCTCAGATTACACACTGTGGTCCATTTTTGTGCATTCATGATTTTGCGGATAGAATTAGCTTAATTCAGCACACTATCACATGAAGATTTGCTTAGACAACTTTGGGAGGTGGCTGAAAGCAAGGCATCAATTGACTTGGCTACAGATGATGTCTTGGATCATGTACACGGAAGATGTTCTCCAGATATGACAGGAGAAATACAAAATAATGACATTGACTCAGATAAGAAGGAAAACAGTGATGTAAAGAAACATTTGACTGGTCAAAATGCTACCAAATGGTCATGCATACTTGAATGATCTAACATTAGCGCTAAGTCAGAAAATGTTATTAGGCTCTTGCCAATGTTGGACAGAACGTGAACACCATGATTCAACACTGGAAATTGTCTGTAATAGATAGTACACTGTAAGATGTTTTGAAATAGACTAATAATGTAGTACAAGTAAAACATTCTATATGTATTAACAGTAATACTAAAAAATATGCTTAATATAGTAATAAGCTGACAAGTGTGGCCTGCCAAACAGGAAAGGAAAGCTAAGCACACATGTTATCAGTGTAATCAGATTTGTGTATGGAACAGGCTATTCTCATGTATGAAGATGACCTTAGGTCTTCACACATGAGAACCTGATCTTGAAGGAAAGATTATTTCCATGCTAGAGTTTTATTTGTATATTCATCATAGTTCACTGAGGAATTTATTTCTGCTATTATTTTTTAGATCTTGTAAGCAGGTAAGCAGCTGATGTTAAAAATGTTGATGTTCATTCTAACCTCTCATTACATATTACAAATTTAATATTTTATTGCATTGACATTTCATTTCCCTGTTAAGTACACATTGTTTCATACAATAGAACTTACAACATTAAAATGAATAATTTATCAATAGAAATATTTCTAAAAAATATATGTGGGTATTACAGATCCACCATAATGTGCCTTTCAAAGAGTTTCCTGTGATGTCACTTCTCATCTACGTCATGATTGCAAGTCACAGCAAATTGATCCTTAAGTGTTTCATATTTTTCATGAAGTTTTAAATACTTTGTAACATTTCAATTTCTAATTGTTTCTAATATACAGGAATTTTATTTTGTATGATGAGTTTATACCTTGTTTCCCTACAATATTAACTAGTGGATTTTTAGCAGCCTTCCTAGGGTTTCTCCAAGAGGTTATCATATTAGTTGTGAATAAATGTATTTTAATTTATTTTCCTTTCCAGTCTGAATGACTTTTAATTTTTATTGATTTACTATATCCAAGAAAGGACCTCCAATATAATAGCAAATAAAAATTTTAAGAAGGCAATTTATGGGGAAATGTGTAATATTTCAACATTAAACATGAGGATTGCTATAATTGCCTTTATTAGGTTGAGAAAACTTCCTTTTATTTCTAGGTTGCTCAGATGTATTCATCATGAGGTGTTGAATTTTGTTAAATGCTTTTTCTGCTCTTACTAAAATAATTATTGTATCAATAATGTAGTATAAGATGTTTTATTAATCTGGCAAATTGCCTTAATTTATTAGTTTACATTTTCATTTTTCTTTAGTTCAAAATATTTCCTCAGTTTCTTTGTGGCTGCTTCTTTGATCCATGAATCACTTAGAAGTTGCTATTTAGTTTTCATATAAACTGGGATGATTCAGATCACTAATTTGTAATTTAATACCATTGTTACTAGTAGGTCATACCGCTGTGGTCTGTAAAATGAATCTTTCTACATTTTCTATGTGTAATTTAAAATAGTAATTATTTTGTTTTTGACTGAAGTTGCATTCTATAAATGTCAATAAAGTTTTAATAGTACATAATGTCAACTAATTTAACCAATTTTCAAAGTTTTTATTAAATTAGTTATAATATTCAAATATTCAAGTGTAATTGTGAATTTGTTTTTAACCCTTTTAATTCTAATGGTTTTTATTTCATGTCATCTAAGCTCTGTAGCTAACTTTTAGACATTTAGTATCTTTAGGCCCTTTTGATGAGCTAATGATTTTCATTTTGCAATAACTTCTGATATCTCTGCTAATGTTCTTTCCTTTGAAATCTATTTTGATACTAATAAAGCTATTTTAGTGGTCTTCTGACTAGTGTTGACTTGGCATATTTTTTTGTAATCTTTTGCTTTAAACTGTCTGTGTCTTCATTTTTAAAGCAATTTTCTAGCAATAATATGCTAGGTAGGTAGAAGGTAGGTGTTGGTTTTAAATGTTTTAATAACCTGATAATCTAACAGTCTGTGTGTTTTGCTTTTTTAAGTTGAGTATGTTTGTCTGATCTTACTTCATGGTAATCTTGAGGAACTAAATTAGAGATTGTTTATTTGATTCTATAAGGTTTTCCGGAGTGAACTTGAACATCTAAAGCACTGTGGTAGATTTTATGGTAAAATAGCTGACCTACTCTACAGGGTCCCCTAGGAGTATTTTGCCTCACCTATCTTTGATGTCAGACACGGCCATGCTGGCTAGTTTGGATCTGGAATGTGCCCTAAAGGCTAAAGCGGATAGCCAGCAGTGTCGGGGGGTAGGGCTTTGGGAGGGCAATTGGATCAGCAGGGCTCCGACTTCATCTCTGGATGCATGCACAATTTGACAGCAACTACTGAGAGCTGATGTAAATCTATGGGATGAGACTCGGTTGCAAGAACTGGGTTTCGGGGAGATGTCTGTGGGGACTAGATCTTGCCCAGCGCTTTGCTCTGGGTTATCTCCCTTGCACCATAAGGTGAGCAGCTGTCTTCTGCAATGCTCTTCCGCAGTGATGCTTCTGCCTTGCCGGAGGCCTGACAGCAACCGGGCCAGCTGACTACGGCGGAAACGTCTGAAACTGTGGACAACACTTGTCCTCCTTTAGGTTCAGGTGTTTTGTCTCAGCAATGCAGCGCTCACTAATACACCGAGCTATGTATAATAGATTACAAAACATGATAAGAAAAGCTGAGTGTGATTTCTGAAAAATTTTAAAGTGCCACTCGTCTTAATATTTATCACGGTAGCAGCCATTGCCACAGGATGGTAGGCTAGTTCCTCTTTTACCAGCGGCGCATACTCAGCTTGGGTGCTCTGTGACCACTCGCCAGAAATCTGGGCGCTTTAGCCTGCGGTGGTCTGAAGAAACAGTGCTGAAAGCTTCTTCAAGCTACAAACTAGTTTCCACCTGTAATTCCAGCATTCGGAGAGGCTGAGGTAGGAGAATACGCAAATTCGAGCCCAGCCTGGGCAGCTTAGTGGATTACTGAGACATTGCCTTCAGTGAAAAGAGGGGTTGGAGTTATAGCTCAGCACAAAGTCCTTGGTTCAGTTGCCAAGTCTGGCAAAACAACCCAACAAAATGTTTTAATTCATTTCTGCTCTTATGCTCACCAAAGGGAAAAAAAAAATCTCAAGAAATAAAAATAAGAATAAAAACATTTTAAGACAAAACCAGAACAAGAACTGCTGAACTGTAAACTAATATAAAAGCTAAGCTTACCTCGTAGTCAAAAACCAACAACAACATTAGCATCAGAGAACAAGCCTTGGACCTCTCACCAGGTTGTACTGTTAGGCTCCTTCATGAAGCTTAGACTAAATTATGCTAGGATCTAGCACAACCACAAAAGCTAAAGCTCTTTGAAATACAAATTTCATTCCTATTAAGTATTTTGTGAGTGTGAATCGATCTAAAAGGAAGGTTTATGCATCAGCTCTGGTCTGTAGTATGACAGTCTAGGGACAGAGAGGAATAGAAGATACCTCTCTTCGTAAAGTAGAGAATGGTGTGCTAGTTTCTATAAACCCAGAGAAAAGAATCAGGGTGAGAGAAATATTCAAGCCAAATTAAAAAAATATGGAACTGGGTTACCAAGAAAGTTAGAGAATAGCTCAGATGAGTTCTTAGTGTATTCAGGCTACTAATGAATCATTAAATGTTTTTGAAATATTTGTACATATAAGGCACAAGTTTCCATGGAGTATTTAAAGGTTCAAAACTGAAACTTTGCTATTTTTATGGAACAATTTGTACTTATTTTATCTGTAATTTCATTTTGAACCAAGAGTTTGAAGTTATGTCAAGGAACTTGAAGTGGCCTGTTTAGACTTCTCAGTTACAGTTCTTAATCACTGCAATTATGATTTTATTTTGTTTTGATTTAACTTCCCAGCCACTCTGAAAAGAAACTGTGGTAAGGCTCAGTATGTGCCAATCCCTGCAGCTCAGCAACCACATGGTTTTCTAATTTAATTCTTTTTATCACTAACAGACCTACAATAATCAATCACAAACACAGCCTTTATGAACAGAAATTGGAAAAATATGGTTGGAATTTTGGGATCTCCTGAATATTTCTTAAGATAAAGGTGTCTAGTATTTAAGTTATAGCTTATTTTATGGGAGGGTTGTATTTTTTCACAGCT
This sequence comes from Dinomys branickii, assembly GCA_004027595.1. Lineage (NCBI taxonomy): Eukaryota > Metazoa > Chordata > Mammalia > Rodentia > Dinomyidae > Dinomys > Dinomys branickii. The sequence goes on from PVLD010000080.1 coordinate 339,350, forward strand.
TCATAACCCAGGGCCTGTAGTACACTCAGTGAGTACTCTGCAACTGATCCGCTTCCCCAGCCTTTTATTTTGAAACAGGGTGCCACTAAGTGTCCTAGGCTGGCCTTGCCATCCTGCCTCAACCTCCCAAGCAGCTGGATTACAGGCATGTTCTGCCATGCCTAATAAATTTTGATTTTTAAATTAATACTGGTTAAACCTCCTTCATCACCCACATGGATAACTCATATACTAAATCATTAAGTGAAGGCATGAATGGTTAACCTTTATATAGATCATTAAATTCTAGTAAAAAGCTTCATGTCCCAATTTGTGTCAGTATTTACAAGTATCAATTCATTAATTCACCCAGCATTGGATACCTAGTTGTCATTGGCCAACTATATTCTGTACAATTATTTAAAATGTAAAAAGGACATTTTATACAGATTTATTCCACTGGAAACACTGACAAGAGTGGATTTCTACTGACACATCATCACTTTGCAACATTCTGTCTCTCTGTGACTTTTATTGTTTCTCACAGGGAGCTCCTGGTAGAGAGAAACAAAACATTTTAAAATTCTCTCCCATTTCTCTTTTTATTCTATGTAGAGACACACATCTTTTGCATCTCCACACCCCAAAACACACTACAGTATGCCAGCCCTTGCAAGTATTAGAAAATTTAGTGTGTGACATTCTGCAGGCAAATGGCTAGTGTTATGGACACACCCCATGAGTATCCTCATAGCAAATTACTGATTTAATAAGGTATAGGTGATGGAGAGGAAAAAAAAAAGATTTCCCTCATGAAATATACAATGGAAAGCATAGTTCAAACTTCTTGCTTTTGATTATTTGAAGTAAATTCGTATCTCCTAATTTTCTATGTAGAATAATGCTCATCTGCCACTTTTTACTTAATACTGTTCCTATTTCATGATTCGTATGTTCAGTGCCTATGTTGAAATATTAAGTAATAGACTAATTGTATAAAACTGAATGTCAGAATGCTGAATGTTTCAAAAGTTATCTTTTAAAGATATAAAGTAATTTTAGTGAGCGTTTATGTGAGAGCAGATAACCCTTTCTAGTTCTGAAAAGATTTCCCCTAAAATCTATCACCTAAAAAGGTCAAATCCATTTTGATTTGCAGTCATGAAAGTTGGATATTTAATTGAGTAGTAGTTACTAATTATATTTGGATGTGAACCAAATGAAGCTATTTGTTCATTAAAACTAGAGAAACCATATTTTACTTTGACTGAAAACAACACTTAAATATTAACTCCTGCTGATATCAATGGGACTCCTGAATAGAGTTCAAGCGCAGTCTCTGGCCCTGGCATTTATCCTAAATCTCTTGAAATGAGAAATGATAAGGGAAGAATTTCAGAGAAGATGTCAGAAAGGATGTTCTACAAATGGTGACATTCCAGATTCTCTGTCATTTCAACATGTAACAATGAAATACTAGTAGTAAATGAGACCTATTCTGAAGGGAAGTGGTTGGGGGAGACAATGGATGTGTGCCTGAGTGTGTGTGGGCATAACAGGCACACACACGTCTGTGTACAGAGGCATCAAATAGATAAAAGGACCAGATAGTTTAAAAGTAAGAGAATCCACACATCTTTTCTAATCTAACAGGAAGGGTTCACAATAAGTGTAAGTGTTCAGAGTTTCTCACAGAAACCAAAGACCTTCTTATTATAATTTGCAATTGTCCATGGGTAACTGCACATGCATTTGAATTCCTGAAAGACCGATCTTGTAAAGAGAACAAGATGGGCCCATATTAAAACTTTTAATGACTTTAGCAAAAAAAGGTGGAACTTTGCAGCCAGCTGGCTCACTACCGAAAGCCAGGCTGCACAGCTTGAACTTAAAGCTATCTTAACATAATGAATAAGTGCCAATAATTAGCATATGTAGTGTGAACAGGTTTGCTGGCACAAGCAAGTGAAAAACTCCAAGGTAAAGTTATTATTAGGGAGTAATTAGCTCTGTGAAGTAAATGAGCGAAACAATAGCTGCCAGCACTGACAATATGGCTAACATCTGACTCTGTGGAAGATAACATTGTGAAGTATCGCTCCCTGAGCTAGAATCTGTTAATAACCGTATGTTAGCGTAATTAATGCAGAGGCTTTCTGACCTGTTGTCACATAAGAACAATACTTTCTTGGAAACATTCAAACAGGCAGTCCCACACTCTGGGTAAGAAATAATTGTGAAAGTTGCTTACAAACAACTCTTACATTTCTTCCTCTTTTTTTTTTATAGGCAAGAAAAACCAGGAGTGAGAAAGCTAAAGGACAGAGAATGAGATGTAAAATTATATCCTGCCGGAAATCCCTACTACTAAGAAGTCAACTGAGGTGGGATAGATCCTTCAAGGTGACTGAAACGCATGATATATCTGAGCAGAGTACATTAGGGATACAGGAATGTTTATAGGAAAATTCAAAGCTATGTACCAGAGGCTTCCTCTTCTCTCTCCCTCCCTCTCTCTCTCTCTCTCTCTCTCTCTCTCTCTCTCTCTCACACACACACACACACACACACACATGCAGAAGCATCTTCTCCCCAGAATATAAACTCCTCAGAAACAAGAACCACATCTCATTCATTTTTCATTATCTATGTATGTTAATAGTAGCTTATACACAGTATATTTAGTAAGTGTTGATTTAAAATTTAAGATTTTTGCATTCTCAATGATTTTGGTAGCACAAAACAGATTAGGAGCATAGTCAAAGGACATTTATATAATGTGATTTCTAAAAGGGAGTGTTAGGTGATACTGCAAGAGATAGCAGGAGGGAGAACTGCATGGCTTTTTCCATTAAATAATCATCATTTACCTTACCCTTCCTATTGACCTCTTCCACTTCCTCCAATACCACCTCTTCCTCTTCTAATATTGTTGCATTTATGTAAAGGTTTTATTTTTTAAGGATGCATTCCTGTTCAGTATTTCACCATATGTAATCTATGAATACAAACTCATTAATGGGCTGCTTGTTATGCACGGGGATGCCGCATTTTGTTGAACTTGAATTCACTTTTGAAAGAGTTGAAAAATGGCCACTAGAATGTGCAAAATATGCAAAAATAAATTCTTTTCTCTCCCTGTCAGCTATATATAAATGTTTTCCTTAGACTTGACAAAGACATTTACATGGAGCCATGATGGCACTGAAAGTGCTCCCTGCTGGTTTGTAGGATTCTACAAACAACAAAGTTCAGGCAATTTAGAATGACATCTAACAACATTGTTCCACCAGCAAGACATATTAACTCCATGGACAAGAACCTTAGATCCACATTCCTCTGTGACAGTAATGAAATAATAAAGTAATTGATGATCTATCAATTTAACCCTGGAGTATGTACATGTGCATATCCACACATGTGCATATACACAATTTATACATTTCGCTGCTGGTCAAAGAAGGAAACAGAGGGATTAATAGCACTTGGAAGTTATATATATTTGTAAAGAATTGATAGTGATATATAATTCACTATGGAAATTGTTATGTATGAATTCCTGGTAGATTTTCAGAAATCTCCATTACTTTGTCCAGTATTAGTTTTAAGTAATTGGGAACATCAATATATTTTGCCTGAACACTTCTAAGATTTGGTTAAATTTAATTTACCTTGAATATTCTACCTATTTTTTAGCTGAACTTCCTACATACAGCTTCTGAGGCAAGCATACTCATAAGCTCATCAAAGAACAGTTTGTACATGAAGAATAATATGGGCTCATAGTCATCGGTTCCTGTAGAAAGTTTGGTAACTTTCAAATCTCAACTGTATTAATCGTGATAATAACAGAAAGGTGGAAATTTAATGGAAGCTTGTTAGTAACTTTTTCACCCTTTTTAGAGGAGTAGGCTTCTTTCGCGACGTTGAATACTTCACAGACTAAAGTGGCCAAGTAAAAGAGCACTACATGTTTGAGTTCTCACACATTCATCTTCTCGCTAAACATCTGTTTAAGGCCTGTGTGATCTACCTGTCAGCACCAGTGATCCATAAAATGTTTGAACTTCCTGTCACAAACCTCTGAGCTGGTTTGATCACAGGCTTTGTGCACACTAATCACACCCTTTATCTTTCTAATGTCGAGCGGGAAAACACACAGACACACTCATACACGCACACACACCCACCCACCCACACACACACCTGCACAGCAAGGCTGTCTTCTCAACCTGACTGTAATTAATCTTTCTGAGGGGGGACCTGCCTGGTTGAAAAGGAAAGATCTGATGGGCTGCTGCTCTTTTTGTATAAAGGCCTTATTTTCCTACCAGGCATCTTTACACTTGGGTGGTACCCTTTACAAACCACCTTAACTGTGGCTCAGTGACAGTGAAACAACCTTCAAGATCCCCTTATGAATGAACCTGTTGGTAACTTTACCTAAGAAAAGAAACCCATAAAAGGGAGTTCTACAGGAGCTCGTTTAAATGATTCTCTCCTTTAAACTCCATGAGGGAAGAAAGGAGCCAAAAAGCAAAGCGGTTTCCTTTTCATGTTCCTTGTAAGCTTCTCTTGCCACTAATAATCCCACTGCTACTTTTCTCCTGCTCAGTTGCACACAAATGTATCAAGAGCTGCAGGAGCTCCTAGCGAGGGAACATTTAACATCTTTCTCTCTTTTTTTTAACTGTTTAAAGTAATGCTTTATGCATCTTGCCTTTTACCACTATTTGCTTTTTATTGCTTTAAGTGAGATTAATGCCATGCTTGAAATAACTTGGAATGGCACTGATATTCAAAATGTAATGGACCATTCCCAAGGGACATAATCCCTTGTGTAACCGTTTAAAAACAATTTGTAATATAATAAACAAAAAGCAAAGAGGGGGAAAACAACTACATGAGCCAGCCATAAAATGAGATGAAAGAGTACAAATTACAGATGTCTGATGATCCTCCCCAATCACTGGCCTTGGTATGAAATGGTATGTACATGTACACAGTACTTATATTGAAAATCAGACCTAGTTTCCTTAGAATACACATAATTATCACACATACGGTATTTCATGAATTCCTGGATAAATTCTATCTAGTAATTCAGATAAATTCTTATGGGATTGGGTAGCATGACTAAATGTATGGCCTCACGAAGTTTGTAACAAAACTTCTAGTTGTAATTAGAAGTCAAAGTCGCGAATACAGAGGAATGTGATATATTCCACTTTATGGGATCTCTGGCTGGGTGATGAAATGACAATGTGGGATGACAAATGACTTTAAATATATTAAGTACGGAAGAAAAATATATAATCAAGTAAGCTAAACTTTTAACTTTTTAACACTAAGCCAACATAAAGAGGTTCAAATAAATAGTATTTTAAGCTGTTCTATTTGTTGAAACGTCTCTACTGTAAGCCTTAAAATATTATAAGTTGAGAATTTTCACAGTAAATAAAGCATTATATTAGCATTCTATGTCAATATAAACTATTAACTTCTCCATGGATGGTTTATGTTAGTCTAGATCCACTGCTACTATAAATATATTTGCAGCTTTTGTAGAAAGGGATACATATTCCTGTAACAATATGCAATCTACAAATAATATGATTACAAATCACACTTTAGACTGTCTAGATCCATTCTTAAAATGCAAATATATCCTTTAAACCTTTTTTTGTTACTTAGCTTAATTTTATTAATTTTTGCTTTGCTTCAAATGGTGTAACATTGTCTTCCATTTTTATAGTAGCTTCTGTTTTTTTCCTTTAAACATTTTAATTTAGCTCATGGTTTAAAAACTCTCTGTGGTGCCCATATGGCCAGTAATATAAGCAAATTTCTTCTTTATACAGATACGAAATGCAGAATTGAGAAACTATTGTGTGTAGGGTTACAGGGCCAGGCTTAAGTTTTCTTCCATTAAATGTATAATCTAGCAGTTTACACCTTTTCCTCAACCCTAATGCAGTGGGTACACACTGCAGTCATCCATAGCTGAGTCAGAGTTTCATTTTGCTTCTATGTGAGTGCTTTAGGTCATCCAATCTCTAACAGGTATGAGACATCAACAAAAGCCTAGCATAGGACTAGACTTGTACAGCTGCTTCTAAATCAAATCAAACTATGGAAATTCCTGTCTGTGAAGTCCCTTAGTCCTGGCTACCCTGAGTGGTCTGGATCACAAAAGCATGATTCAGACTAGTTGTCCATGGCTTTAGCATCTCAGGGAGAACACCATGCCATGTAGTTCAGTCTGATACAAGGCAGGGACTTCTATGCCAGCAGGTCGGAATATACAGAAGGAAATGATTCAATTTATCTATTGTTTAGACTCGTAAGTTGTAGGACTGTTTCAGTGGCATAGATTTTGAGCTTTGAATTTCTTTTTAAACCTAAAATTAAAATTAAAATATTTGTTCATTTAAAATTGTATTTTCCTTTCACCAACTGGGTAGTTTTCATTCTTTTTTAAAATTTTTGCTTCCTTGTTATGTCCTTTAGGTATTTCCTCCATATTTCTTCAGGAAATGACTCAAATTAATTTGCCCTTGCATAAAATATTCAAAACATCTGAAATACTGGTGGCTGGAAACATTATTGATTTGATTAAAATACCATTTATTTTCAGAAAGCAAAGATCTTTTTTATCTATATTATCTTTTTATAGATGGGGAAGTGAGGACTTTTAATTCTTTTCAGCAAGTGCCCTTATTAAGCAATTAATAGAACTTTTCCCAAGAGACTCAACATGCATGATGTAAAAAATACAAACTACCTATGTTCTCTTTTGAGTTGGAAGAGATAAATAAATGATTACATGAGTGTACTCTACTGCCAAGTAGAGCACAGAATGTAAGAGCTATAGAATGGTAAATGTTATAGACAGAGTTGATTTTTCCCTTAGGAGAATTTTGGAACAATGGATAAAGGGACATGCCAGTTCATCCTCAGTGAATGTGACTGTATTTGCCATGCAGAAAGTAATACTGTATTAGTACTGCAATAAAATTATTCCAGCAAAAAGAATTCACGTGCGTGAAAAAGAGAAGCTACATGTGTGACAAGTGTGGAGAGCAGAAAAAGGTGAAATTGGTTAGAACATCAAGGTTATTACAGGAAATAATGGAAAATAATGTTAGGGCTGGGGATATAGCTCAGTGGAATAAGCGCTTGCCTAGCAAGCGCAGGGTCCTGAGTTTGATCCCCAGTACCGCAAAAAAAAAAAAAAAAAAAGAAAAAGAAAAGAATGCTAGCAGCAAGCTAGCGCCAAGAGGCTTCAACAGCAGGGTAGTAACACAAAGCAGTTAATTTTGTAGTTAGAAACGGTGATGTCTGAGTGGAGGGTGGACAGTAAGAGGACATCTTGGTAAGAAGATGGATCTGACCGCTATGCGCCAAGCTGAGGAGAGAGAGAAACTACCAGAGTTGGGCGGAATTCCTGAGCAGCCACTGCAGAGGAGCTGCAACGAGAAACACAAATGAGCCCAGGAAGCAAAAGTAGGAGAAGATCTGAAGTCTATCGTGGAGGCAAACTCAATAGCCACACAATGTTACAGAAAATGGATGTGAGGTGGAAGGCACTGGGTGACAGAGCGACCGGCAACAATATCATTTATTCACCTATAGACCAGCGGATTCAGATGATTAGGAGATTTTTCCATTGCACCAACAGCTGATATTTCAGGGACAGAATGTTAATATGTGAGCCTCTAATATGCTATGCTTCACACTCCATTGAAACGTAAGCCATCATCATGGAAATAATTCCACAGAGTTGCAAAACTGTTGTATTGATTAAAACTAAGGACCATTTCCTCACTAGGTTCAGAACCATTTCCCATGGTGTATGAGGTTAGGATACACAAAATGGGTTTGGGTACATATCTAGAAAGCCTAATTATTAGGCCCTTTGAGCTTTACAAAAAAGAAAATGAAAATAGGTGCCCAAAATGAAGTAGCCTCCAGTTCATATGTACAGACAAGTGCCCAAAGAAATATCAAAATTCAAATGGAGTCACACTTTACTTCAGCAAGAGCAAATACAGGTAAGAGAGAATAATGACATGAATTCTTATGCTATCAATTTTAACAGCAATAGAAGGACGTTTCTCCTAGTGGTTTTAGATTATGTAAGGAGTCTGACATGTCTGTGGAATCCTGGGCATATCTGTAAGAACTATATAAGATAAATGTCTAAATTAGACTAAGAAATATTAAATCACATTACTATCAATGTAGCCATGTAATAAGACTTTGGATGGAATATTGACATGGGGATTCAAATGAGCTTTGAAAATTTTATTTCAAGATACTAAATAATGGTAGTTTTGCTAGTACCAATGAATTATAAATGGAACTTCTGCCCAGTCCAATATTTAACATCTTGAAGCCAAGAAAGAATGGAATGTACTAGCATTTTCCTCTTGTAGTAGGACTTATTTCTCTGAAAAGTGTTTTTGTATTGTATTCTAATGGCTAATGTAACTTGTTCAAAAAATATACTGGCTTCATTATGGGAAAAGTTACACACACACACACACACACATGCATGCATGCCCAGACAAACTCACATACAGGGGGAACGAGAACATTCTTCATTGGATTAAGTAGGTAGCTTGGTACATGTGGCATGCAGCTTTGCTGAGTATATTTTCAGTATTATTTAATATTAAAAATATCACCTTTACTATGGATGCAACAGTTCAAGGAGTATCTCAGAATTAGAAATGAAAAAAGTGTGTAGTTTTTAATTATGACTTTAGTTTTGTCTTAAAGGTAAGGAGTATTTTATTTTTTAGAAAGTCTATTTATATTTTCCTTTTCTCTCATGTTTAAGTCAACAATGTGGCATATCATGTGTCACTTTAAGAAAGATACTCTTACTTAATAATGCTTTATTACTTCCTAAATAGAAATAATAATAGACAACCCACATGACTCCATAGGGCTGAATAGTCTTCACTTAGATCTATCAAATAATATTTATCAAACACAAGCTGTTTTTAGTATGACTTATTGAAACTAAATATAGGCAAAGAACTGTGTGGGTCTATATTGAAAGAATATATATATGTGTGTGTGTATATATATATATATAGAGAGAGAGAGAGAGAGAGAGAGAGAGAGAGAGAGACAGAGAGAGAGAGAAGCTAATTCAATAATACTGCTATGTATCTGCCATTTATTGTGAGGCAAATGTATATTTTATTAATACAAGTTGAAATTAATATCACTTTTAAACCTGATGTATTATATTTTTCTGATTTGAATGTATCATGTGGAAAGATATACAGATGAGCTGGACACAGCTTTTAAAACATAAGATGTGCTATTTGTTTTGTGTAAACACAGCTAAAGAGAAAAGTATTAACACAAAAGACCTAAAGCCAACTGCAACTGAAAAATAAAACTGGAAAGCCTTAAAATGTTATATTAATAAAGTAATTATCCTCACATAATATAACAAATCCTGGCTTGTACCTCATAATGAAGTACAATAAATCTCTTCATTGTAGATTCTATTTCTGAATTATCATCACCGTTACTAGATGGATGCTCTTCAGATTGTCTTTGTAACTGTTATCTATCTAGAACCTTCTATTCGATGGACATTACCAAGACATTTTAATGTATGTCTAATGATCACAAGAAACCTGAAAGAAAGATGTATTATCTGGATTTTAGAAATGAAGAGGGTGATTAAAGCTTGTGTCATACTGTTGGTGAAGAGCAGCGCAGTCATTCAAACTTTGTTTTATCTGAATGAACTGTCTCTCCTATCTTGACTACACCTCTTATGTGATGTAACCATGTCAGAACAATGCCAGTACCCCTGCCACTCCTGTTACTTCATAAAAACTCAGTCAAATAAGATTACTTGTTTAAAGATTTGATTGAATTTATCAAATATTTTGGCATCCTATTGGACACTGCCCCCAAATAACTATAATTCTCCATCCAGATGATCAGGAGTCTACTCTAATAGAGGTAAGATAATGTAAACTACATAAAACTGGTATTTTACAGTTTCTTAGTGGCAAAGGCAATTTGCACAGATTTCACCAGTCAATGTGATAGTAACGTGACCCTTAGGCTATATCTAAATAGTTAACAAAAGCGCTTTGAGGGACTTCAACTGACTGTAGTTTCAGGACAAACCATGCAGCCAGGTACATCTAGAGAAAATATATGGGGACGGTAACCATCACTATGAATATTTTTCATTCTATTATTACCTAGAGTTTACCAATGAAGAAACTGGAATTTGGATTAAATAATGTTCTAAATGTGCACAACTACTAGGTAATGGCTGAAGATTTAAACAAGGGTTCTGTAGCTGAGTTTGGAATGGTATACAGATTACATTCCTCAGCAGTAGTACTATCTTATCACAAATCGTAGCTCTGCAGAAAACAGCAACTGTGAAGTCTGATTAAAAGTTATAATGGAAATACGTCTGGAACAGTACAACAGCAATGTCTATTGACATTTCTGGGAGTTAAACATTCATTCTTCTCTCTACACACTTTTTAATTGTACTACTTTGTTATGGAAACAACATACCCAATAGTTAAAATAACTGCAGTACAATGTATAAATACCTTTAGACTGAAAAGTGTCACAAAAAAGTATTTACAAATTCTAACTCTCAGGACCTGTAAATATGACTTTATTTGGAATGGGGGCTTTTGTAGATATAATTAATTATGAGGTCATCTGGGTTAGATTAGCACCTAAATTCCAAGAGTGATGTCCTTGTAAGATAACAGCATAGTTGGGACACACAGATGCGAGGAAGAAAGTACTGTGAAGCAGAAGTAGAGGCTAGTGATGCATTTACAATCCAAGAAGCCCAAGGATGGACAGGAAGCCACTAGAAGTTAGGGGAGAGACAATGGGACTGATTTTTTCTCATACTTGCAGAAGGAACCCACCCTATCAGCACCTTAATTTCAATCTCTGCTTTCTGTAAGTATGAAAAAATATATTTTCATAGATGTATGCCACCAAATTTGCAGTAATTTTTTATGGCAGACCTGTGGCACTAATAGCAGCTCTAAGGCCAATGAATGAAAATTCTTCCAATAAATTGAACTAAATTATGGATATTTAGGCAATGTACACCACCAATTCAGCACTGGAGGATTTCTTGGATATGTTATGCTAGCATTATCCGAATCATCAAAGTTATGGCATTCATCAGTACTTTTCACAGTTTCATATTCTATCAATGATTGTATGGGGGGGCCGTTATGTTCTCCCGTTTGTATTTGTGTAGTAAGGTGTATATTTAAATTACTTGGAATTCTACATATAATAAATCTGTATTAATTAAACATTATTACACAATGCAATTTCATATCTCATGTATTTCTTTGCAAACCATAAGGTTTCCTATTTTTTAAAAACTGTAATGATGGCCCTAGTAAACATATTTTTTCTATAATTTACAACTAAGTGAATCTTGCTATGTTTTGTATCTGGATGTCCCCCCAAAGCCTCATGTGGTCATGGGGGACTGCTTCTCAGAGGTGACTGAACTAGAGTTTGTGATTGGTTCATTGTCTAGTGCTAGGATCATGGATGCGACCACCGCACCTCCCCTAGGGAAGGTAGCCTACACGCAAAATAAGGGACAGAAACAGTCTTCATTCTCTCTCTTCCCCTTTTGCTCTTGTTTTTTTGCTGTGTTCTGCTATTATGAACAGTTGCCCCTCTGCCATGCTACCCTGGCCTTGGAGCCAGGTGATTACAGACTGAAACCTCCACAAACTGTGAGATCAATAAACCTTTTCTTCCCTAATTTTGAGCATTGGGTATTTTGTCTCAGCAATGAGAGAAAAATAACTAAAACAACTCTCTTCATTTAGCTCCTCTTGATTAGTGATGTAGGATATAATAAACTCTAACAAACAGAGAAAATTAACGTTTAAAATGAAATAAAAGTTACAACTTGCACCTATTTTAATTTTATGTGATATGACAGATCAGTAACATTTAACAGGTGAGATAGAAATTATAGACTTATTTCTACTCTGCACAGAGCCCATTATTACTCTGAGTACCTTAACAACTTTTATGACCAATAACAACTTCAGTAGTTATCCACTAAATACAGCTATGCCAGGTTATTGGACGCAGCTGGAGGCAAGATGCCAGTCGTGGTGAAGCAATCAACGGTTCCCATATGCTCTTTCTCAACAATGAATTCTATGCAGAAATATCAGTGGTAAAAGCATGCAGCAACTGTGCACAGACGCCAATAAATTATGTCCAAAGGAAAGACTGCTCATTTCTCCAAAGAAATGCTTGTCCTCAACAAACAGTAAACAGTATACTTAATGAAAAACTTTAGTTTCACTATGTTTTATCCCAACACAATAATCATTAATAACAGATATTCAGAAATTTGGACTTAGTTTACATAACTATTTTCTGGCCTCTAGACAAATTCTCATGTTCAATAATTTATTTAAATACTCATGTAGATGGTTTTAGTATTAGCTTTTAGTTTACTAATACTTTAAATCTAAAGTTAATATAGGCATAGAAGTTATACAATACACTGAAGATATGATGAAAATAAAATTTTGCTAAATCATGCAATTTAGTGAGGTTATATACAACTTAAATAATACCTAAACTCAGTTTGAATAAGGTTAAATCAACAAAGATACTGAAAGGCAGCATTCGTTGTTATTAATAAAAGAAAAGACTGAACCTTAAGATAGTTAAAGGTATTGTCAGACAATATTTTCTCCCATTTTTCTTACAGATGCATTTATTGTATTGCACATCCATGCTATTGAGTGCAAGGCAAGATACAAGCTTGTGATCAAGCAAATGCCTTTAGATATCACACTAACATGTACGCCACAAATGAAAGCTAATTATATCAATTGTGAAGTAAATTCTTAATTCTTTCACCGTTTTCTGCTCTGCTTTCCCTGCAGGAAAAAAACAACCAAGAGGCAAGCAAAAACCTCTCTAAAGATGGTGATTACTAAAATTTCAAGCTCAGAGTAATTAGATGAAACACAGGAGGAAAAAGAAAAGCATTGCTAACAACAACATACATTTGTTCTTCCACATTGCGACTTATAAAAAGTTCACTTACACTACTGTATTTGAGTATTTTATGTCAATTGTCTACAAGCTACTCAAATTTCCAGAGTATATAGGAAGAGGGAAAGACATTAAATGACTTGTCCAAAGTCATACACATAAAGGGCAAATTCTCCTGTTTCCAAATCTTGTGTTCTATATACAACTCCAAGAACCTTTCAGAAATATCCCATCATCCTTCCACTACCCTTCCACCAGATCTCCTCTCAAAGTACTCTTGAAGATAAGGTTACTGACCACACCCAGAAAAACGCCTTCCATCTCCTCCCCTAGGTCTTCCAAGCACTCCTGCTTCTCAAGCCTTGTGTACTTTAGCCCTTCCAGTTTTGAAATAGCTGCCGTTGCTGCTTCAGTTTTCTTTTGTAATTAGTGAAACTATATTACTATGGAATATGACTATATTCCACAGGATATTAATAATCTTAAGATTGTAGGAGTGTTGCTTTGAAAGTAACAAGAATGTCTTTATGATGGCTGAGCAGAACATCTCAGGATATACTGTTTTCTATGTTCATGGTAATTTGGGTTAACATGAATACTTTAACTGAGCTTTAACTGAGAAGACTCCAGTTGTGTTAATTGCACATACTGTAACAAATTAAAACCCTGAAATATACAATCTGAACTCATATTTTAGTCAGTCTTGTACCTTTAGTATGATTTTACCCAGCAATGACAGAACATTTGTGTTCTACTTAATTACTGCTCTGTCACTTTAAAAAGTGAGCAGCAAAGAGGCCTGGAGCAGTTCTCACCATCGTGTTTATTAAGACCAGCTCAGGATCACAGAAGGGAAGCTTTCCATTTCCTATGCAAGCAGGTGGGTAGGCAGGGTTGTAGAGAGGGAGCCTCAGTACGCGAGTCCCTCTGAGTTGGAGCAGATCGTTACAACAGATGAGGCAGGCAGATATCCCACTGACGTTTAGCACAGCTTAACACAGCGAGAGTGGAATAAAACTTAATAGTGGTCAAGGTGGAGAGGAGGGATGAGTAGTAATGAAATAACCGTAGCACATCTGGAGGTTATTTTATAAAGCTGCATTATGTAGACAAAAGCCTTATACCTATATTCTAGTTACCTGAAGAGTCCATGCACTGTGGTTTTTAAAAAATGATTTTAAAGGTAAATTATTATGATTCCCTTATTGCCTGGAGGGTTGCTATCAAGGAAAAAGACTACAATTTCTTCAACAGATGAATAGCCTCCTTAACATATCTTAATTTTTAAAAATTCTTAAGTTCAAAATACTTAATAACTGTTCAAAATCTTTCTGCAAAAGAACCAATAAAATATGAGTACAGGAGGTAGACGTTTCAATCAGAAAATAACTTCAAATTCTGAGGCTATTACCACTTCTTAATGATATTAGAAGACATTATTTTGAGGAAGTTAAAGAATGACATGGTGTAATTATTGTGAAATGTACACTGCTCGAGATTTCTAAATCATTGGTTTTTTTTTTTTTGAAAACTCAGGAATTGTTCCATTACGAAGATATTTCAGTTTCAAACATCCTATCTTAATCTTCCTATCTAGAAGATGATAGTGGCCAAATAGAGTCAGCATCTTAAGGTACGTATTTTCAGGGACTTGGCAGAATTTGATCACAGCTGGCTAATCTAAATTGAACTAGGGTCGTTGCAAAACAAGTCCTCACAATCCTTGTTTAATCCTTCATCTTTTCCTGGGAAGGGTCAGATAATATTTATTCTTCAAAAACTCTCTCCATTTTCAGGTACTATTTCACTACGTATTTGCCTGTATCTAAGGCCTTATAAAACATGAAATGTAGAGTTATGTTACTTTTCCATGTTGCTCTTCCATTTTCTGTGACCAAGTCTCAAAATAAAGACAAGTAACCAATGTATTTAAAAGTAGCAGGACAAGGAAAAGACTTAAAAGAAATGCCTACCGATGAAGCTGTACAGAAGCCAAGGGCTAAGAACATCAATTCCCCCTGCATCTGAAAGTGATACTGAAACTTAACTTAGCAAAGAGAAACTTCTCTCCCATGTTAGATAAAGCACGGAATTCTGAGAGTTTAATAAGACAACGAACATGAAGACAGCATTATACCTTAGCATCAGAAGGCATTCACACTCTGGAAGTGGCCAAAGTGATAGCATACCTTGCTTTAAAACTTCAGCCAGTGCATAAACACTGTGGTTTAATATACTGTGGTATAAAAATGACCCAATAATTTCCATTTCTTGGCCTTGCTGTTTGCTATTTTTCCCCAATCGGTTCTCTCACATTATTTCCACGGTGGTGACTGCACTCAAAAAGAAAAATCATCAGACAGCAGAATGATGAACACAGATTTATGGATGAATTTGTACCTAATTGCTTCGGTATTCTTAAGTGGGGTTAAATTACATGTAACCTAGAGCAGCCTTGTGAGAGAACTATAATAAAATATAGAAACATTAGTATTGTCAGAAGTGACAGTCACAAGAATTTCAAACTCTCACATTGTTATTCCACTGTTAGCATCTTTGTGCTGCCAGGATACTACTTTTTCAATGAAAGCACCCATTCAGAAAATTAAGATCCGATAGCTGTTTCTGCACTGTATTTTTTTGTTTTAAATTCTTAACCGAGATGATCTGTCGTCCAGGAATAATTTTGCATCAGAGGCACAGCAATGAGAGAGCAGAAAGCAACTAAGGAAGAGAGCAAAAGAGAAGGGAAAAGGGTGAGGGTGTAGAAGACAGGTTGGAACGGTGATGCGTTAAAGGGATGAGGTGCTGGCGGACGCGTTCGTACGTCTCACCACAAAATCATACTTGAAATGCATTGAAGAACAGTACCCTTTTTAATCACAAAAGAGACTTCGTTCATTTTCTCCAGAGATAGGGATTTAGGCAGAGGTCTTACTTTCCTGTCCTTTTACATGAATGAGGCACCTGTTGCATAACAAAGGATGTCCTCAAATGATAGGCCACTGAAACATGGAGCTTCCCATAAATGACAGCATCAGAAATACATCATATACCATACAGGGGAAGGCTGGGAAACAGTCATCATTTTATAGTGGGGGAAAAAGTTAAATCACTCACAGGATGGAGAAATATTTTCCTAAGCCAAAATACTGTTGTTGTTGTTTCTTATAATTTAGATCTTTAAAACATGCCAAGAAATAAAGAAAAAAAAATCCTTTAAAATATTTGAATTTCACTTTGAAAGAGCCCCAAGTACTGTTTGTCAAAAGAATATCTTTTTGGATAAACATATCAGATATTGTTTTCTTACTAGAGAACCATTTTACTTTCCTTTTTTATCTGGTGAGTTTACAGACTCCAAAGATATGACATTAAGCATTGCCATCCCAAAATGATCAAATGCAGACACTAGTTCACTGTAAAAGTAACTATTTTTATAGCAAAATAGGAATTAACCCGAATCTGTAAAATATATGTTTTAAGGAAAGGTTTGAATCGTCCAGCATGCTGGTGCACACCTGTAATGCAAGCACTGGAGAAGCTGAGGCAGGATGATGGCCGAAAGTTCAAGCCAGTGTGGGCTTCGTGGTGAGTTCAAATCCAGCCTAAACTATACTATACTTGATATAATCAAGCAGGACTCAGATTAGCACCCACACCTAACTGTTGGTATCATTTTAAGAAACATTTTAGTTCCTCCATCTTTATTAGTTTACTACATAAATAGCTTCTTGTAAATATATAAAAATCCTTAGAGAATATAATTCCTGCTGCATGTGAAATATAGAATGGAGATTAGATAGCTAGCTAGATTGCTATGCAGCAAGACTGCTAGGTAGGAAGTCTCCATTCTTCAAAAAAGAACTGTTATTATCCACAAAGGTAGGTATAAAATACATCCCCAAATAAATATATTTCATTAAAGATATTTGTGCAGAAATCCCATGTAACCCTAAGTTTTACTTCTAATAGCTACCTAATTATTTATGAGAACTGGACACAACTGTCATCATTTTTGGACAATATCTTCTTCACATAGAGAAGAAGGAAAAGGTAAGCTAGGTTTGAAAGCTTACTATTCTATTTGAATTATTTTATTAAGTGAAATTTTAAAATTCAGTACTAGTCAACATATTGGCCTGGGCTGAGGTCAGCAGTTTATAATAGAATGTAAATCACCAAAGCTGTCACCTTCATCAAAAAAGGTTTGCAGTGAGAAGAAATGTCAGCTGAATTAAAGCTCAGTTGAGCAAGCTCCTTACCTCACTGAGAACTTGTAGCAGTTCACAGACTGGTGTGAGCTGCCCACGGTACTTACACCTTCTTCCTCCTGCCCAGCTATATGCTTATTCCTTTTTTTTTTTTTTTTCTGGTACTGGAAATTGAACTCAAGACCTCAGGCTTGCCCGGCAAGCACTTACGCTGCTGAGATATATCCCCAGCCCTAAATGTTTATTCTTAAGCACACCTCCAACTTTTACACTAATTTAAGCATTAATGATCTTCTGCAGAAATTGAGAAGAGTGAAATTTGTGGGTTCCAGAATTATACCCCTCAAGCAAGCAGTTGATTGTTCATTAAACAATTAAGACACTACAAGTTCAGTTTATCCCACCAGGACGTACATTAACTATGGGTAGGTTTACTGGGACCGTATCTGCAAGCTTACAATTGGGTAAATTGGTCTGGCTGAATCAAGTATATGTATGGGTTACCAGACAGAAATAAGTTACTTAAAGACACAGCATGGTACTATACGATATATACCACATCTATCCTATCAGGAATCTACTTTATGCAAAGGAAAAATAATGTGTGAATATGAAAAATACTTCACATACGAAAGTCCTAGATATTTAGAGGGAACATATATGCACTCGTACACATAAACCCAACTACTGAATACAAAATGTTCATTTTAGGCACTTCCTACTTGTAGAACTTACAGCTCAGATAATCTATATATTCATTCTTAAAATAGTCTTAAAATTGTTTAAAATTGAAAAGAAAAAGCACACCCTTCATCTACTTTGAGTGTGTAACTATGTTGTTTCAGTTACCTGTGACAGACTATTTTAAATATTAAATATTTACACAAGAAGGAAGAACATAGAGATTTTCCTTCTGCATGAAGCCCTCTATATAAGTGGATGACACTTTTATTATTCTGGTATTTCAAGCAACCGCTTAGTCAAAGCTAGAAGCTTTTATAAATAATGTTGGAGATCTACAAAATCTTGGATGCTTCAAAGGGCAATTCCACCACAAGTGTGTGCAAATGATGTCACCTTTGATACACGTATTTCACAAATCGTGCCCTTAACAACAATGCATTTTCTCTTAGCCCTTTGCAAGTATTAGTGGAATAATTTTTGTCATCCTCCGTATACACACATATATACACACACACCACATTTTTGTATACGTTACTTGATTTTACAACGACTCTCAGTGCTTCTGACTCTGACTGATGTAGGATGTTATTTTGAACACGCCAAAGCATCTAAACGGCTCGGGTCTTTTCTTTTCCGCCCGCATTCCTTGATAAGTAGCACGGCTTCCCACTTATCAGTCACTCAAAGTGACTGTAGCTGTCAGTTGTGTACAAAGCGCAATCAGTTTGGAAGCGGAGACACCAGCATTTTTCTTCTCAGCTTGAAGCAAACACGTTTTGACTGCTAGTCATTCAATTTTAAAGCATCCTCAATTAGGGGCGGATGAAGACATAAAGAAAACACATCCTAAACACCTCCGCCAGGCAACAGAAAAATTTTATTGTTCTGTCTTGATTTACCTTGGGTCAGCCCCATCTCTCTTCTTTTTCTGGTGCATGACATAGCCTCCATGACAGCACACCCTCTACCCTGGAAAACACTATGCTGACACTCCAGGACACTTCTGTGGGAGCCTCTTTATGTTTTCTTTTGCCTTCTCCCTCAAATCGTCCCCCAGAAAATCAAATAAGTTACTTTGAAAATTAGAACAGCTTTTAGACTCATTTCGCTTATTAGTGATCAACTTTTTCTTCAGTGTGAAACTAAGATACTAGTGAATAATGAGAAACAAGAGAAAAGCTGGCCAGAGAAAGGGGTTATGGGAGGTAGAAAATAAGAGACAAAGGGCAAAGGAAGTAATGAGTGGCTACGTCACGTGATCGATACAACGAGCATTTATGAATGTAGGTACTGACAAACAGAGGACAAGGAATACACAAATTCAAAGATAAAATAAACTATTCAAAACAGTTTGGTGGACAGGGGAGGAGAAAAAATTTAAAACTATATAGTTTGGAAATAAACACAGAAGATAATGGAAAAGATCAAAAACACATATGTAAACCTGAGTGTGTGTGTGTGTATACGTTGCACACAAATATAAATCAATATAAATCTGTAATTCAATTTATATTATGATACTGAAAACTACTAGCTCATTAACTTATTTTGTTAAGTTATGCGTATGTATATTCTATGACAGTTGATCTCATCTAATGGCTTATTTAAGTATAAAAAGTATATTAAATGTACATCTCTTTAAAGAGATATACATATCTTCCATAAACACATCATCCTACTTTTCAAACATTTGTAAGTGAAGATGTTCTATGCATATTATGTGGAAACCATCTTTTACTTTTTTTATAAGGATTTTCCCCATTTATAAAAGAACAATCTTTCATCTGCTTACTTGAGAAAGCAAAATTAACTAATTAGTCACAATATCCTTCCCTATTTGTCAATTTGATGAGTTCAACCCAGTTTGATAAGACTCTTTTTCTAGAGGTTATCAAAATTAAATTGCTGGCCGGTACACTTGGAGAGAGAGAGTGAGGGGGGAGAGAAAAGGAGAGAGGGATGGAGAGAGGATATCTCTGTGGGAGCCTCTTTATGTTTTCTTCTTAAAGTGTGCAGCTGCCAGAGTCTCGGAACCATACACACAACAGAGTCCTCAGTCCTACTGTCTGTCAAAGGGAGAAAACGTCATAACTTGCCTGTATTCCTGGGAAGATCATGAGAGATGATGTCTGAAAGTGTCCAGCGCTTCTTAAGTGAGAATACTGATAGTTTTCATACTTAGAAGGCCAAGTTGAAATTTTATTGATACAGAATGATAAGGAAAAGGTGGTATAAAGTATATACATAACTATTTCATGATCTGGCAATCTGAACTAAGATTATGAACTGAAAAGTCTGTATAATAGAATAAGGGGGAAATTATTATTGGACCTACTGGTCTTTATCATAGGAAATTAATGCATCTTGATGCATGTAATCTTGATTGGGTTATAAATCATACAGGGCACTAAAAGTGTTGGTTCTTCACTTTTTAATGTCTATCATATATCTTTATCACTTCAGTCTCTAAAGGAATATAGAATTACTGACTTGCTGAGTATTTGTCTGGGTAAATACTGGGTAATGTGTTATACTCTATTTTTCATGAACTCATTCATTTAGTAAATACTTTTAGATTATGAGATGTCAAGCAGGAACTTGTGTGTATGTGTGGGTGAGTGTGAGTGTGTGTGTGTGTGTGTGTGTGTGTGTTGTTTACAGTAATGAGCAGGACAGTAATTGCAAATAATGAGTAAAACATGTTTGACTCCACAGAAATTATCATCACATATGTGTTGTGGTGGTGAGAATATAGCAAAAAAAAGGTAAATATACTTATTTATTTGGTAAGAACTACTATGATAAAGAGGTAGAGTAAGAAGTTACAGACTGTTTGGGTTGGGTTGTTAGAGGCAGGCTCCATGAAGAGAAGGTATTTGAAGAGATTTGAGTAAAAAGCTTGAGTTACAGGATGGATTGACAAGCCCGCGAGAATGGCAAACATAAATGTGAGATGCTAGAACATCCTCCCAGGTTCCCGGAAGACAGGACAGTGGCAGTGACTTGACCAAATAGAGCCCTACAGGTGAGGATAAGAACTACGAATTCATAGTCAGGGAAATGGCTTTGAACATGCTTATAAAACAATTAGACTTGAAGATCACTCTAGCAGCTATGTGAAATATCTATTTTCAGGATCAATGGAAGAAGTAGGGTGACAAATGCTTAGGAGGCTACTTCAGCAGTTTACATGAGAAAATGATAGTGACTTCTACAAGAATGTGAGGAGAAACTTTGATAAACTGATAGATTTTGAGGATAAAATCAGTGACTATTTGGTTGTGAGGTGTGAGATAATTAGAGGATTCCAGGAAAGCTCCTAGGTTTGGGGCCTCTGTAAGTGGCAAATGCTATCTGATTCAGAGGTGAGTAAGTTAGGAAAGAATGAATTTCAGAATATTAATAATTGGATATGTTTTGGAAGTGGAAAACCTGAGGTGCCCTTTAGGTATCCATTTAAGTAATCTAGGTAGGCATCTAGATAACCCACTCTGAAGTTTAGCAGAGAGGGGTAAATTAGCTAGAGAGACAAATGTTGAAGTATTACCTTCAGAATGGCATCTAATGCCATTAGACTAAAAGAGACCATTTCAGAAGTAAATGTGGGTAAAGACATCAAATGATAGAGCATTACAGCAATTCAGCTTTTTATGGATGAGTAGAGAATTCATAAAATGACACAGAGAATGGGAAGAGAAGTTTAAAATAAGCTAAATGTTTTGCTTTTGTTTGATTTTTTTTTGTGGTCCTATGAAGAGTATTTCAAGAAAAGAGAAGTGAACAACTGTATCCAATGTTGCTGTGAACGCAAGTGTAAAGAAGACAGAATTTACTACTTCTAGAATATTGACGATAGTGGAATCACCTTTTCTTTTGTTTCTCTTGCAAGGGAAAACTAGGAACAACTCTAATGTCATCTGGTTATCCTGAATTCGGAATCCTTCATCCTTTGCTGTTCATTTGTTCACCTGTTTGCCTTCCTTTTCTAAGGAAAAAAATACAACAAAATACACAATACCCATGCAGAGAAAAATATAATTTAGTTTCTTATTACTTACAGATAACATAAAAGTTTACCAGTAAAACAGCAGAACTTAGTACTCTCTCTGGGGAAAAGAAGCAAATTGGCCATGGTCAGGAGTGCCTATAATATGTGTCTCGAACTATGATATAATTGTGCCCCTAACAGAATAATTCATTTTACATTAACATTCCATTAATGCCATTGGCATGTAATTGTTTATCTTCTTGTTAACTCTTTCTTTAAAAAAAAACAGGAAATAGAAATTCTTGATAATAATTTTGTAAGCACACCCAGCTATCGCATTTATTTCACCATATTAATGTGCAAATTAAGGTGGAATAAACAGTAGTTCATTTTAGGCCAACAGTGACTTCTGTCCTAAATTCTCCAAGTTTTTCTGTTGTTGTTTATATGCCTTGTTGTGTTCTGTTTCCCACTACTTGATAATTGTGTTCCCAGGGCCTTATCTAAGCACTGATGGTCCCTACTTTGTTAACTGGTAGGATATGCACTGAAAAGCCTCAGTGAGAAAGTGTTCAACTTTGTCCATAGGTAATTTGCTTGGGAAAAGGTTGACAAGTCATGGGAAAATTGCCATTAGCTTGCTTTCTAGGCCCATCTCAGTGATTCCAGAATGGCCATATTTGCTATTTGTGAAAAAGCAACTGCTCTAGACACATGGCAGATTTGTAGAAAATGTTCCCAGTGCTGGTTCTATGGCTCTGTGATTTCAGTTTACAGGCAGACCTCTCATCTCTGGAGCACAGCAACACTAAATAAAGACTACACAATTATCTAAGTGGATTAAATGAAATCAGTATTCACTTCAGGAATCATACTACATATTGAAGAAAGGAAAAACAAAACCCAGAAATGGCCCAGAGGTGGAATATCAAGAAGGGGAAAAAATTCTTGACTTACTATTTCACATAAAAATGAAAGAAAAATTTCTCCCATGAATGTGTTTTGTATCCTCTTAGAAAGGAGCCAAAGTCAGGATAAATCACAGAGACAGAATTACAACTTCCAAATACTTTTATCAGCATCAATTCAATATAGTCAGCAATTGAAGAACAATATGGATTTTGTTATTTCACCTAAGATCTTAAGTAATGATGCTTAAAGTTTAAAAATTAAAGCCATAAAATAAAATGTTTACAATTCTATATACATATTAACTACTGTTGTTTGATAAATTCATCAAAATACCAGAAGTCTAAGGGCTACAAAACTGATATTAAGGAAAAGAGGATTCTAGTGATTGGATCCATTCTTAAGAGTTTGGAGAAATTTAAAAAGACTATGAGTCCAATAACATTAGAGAAAAAGCGTGAGAGAAAAGGCATAGGAAAGGCAATCACAGGCCGTACTAAATCTCAGAGCTACATGGGAGGGAAGTTAGAGTCTCTTGGAGTCTCTACTGGAGTCTCTAGAAAATAAACAAACAGAAATATTGATATTTATTCTGAAATATAAATACCATGTATTGATTTTCAACTTTCAGAACTAACAAACAGGTAAAGTGTGTGTGTGTGTGTGTGTGTGTGTGTGTGTGTGTGTGTGTGTGCGCGCATCTGAGCAAAAATGGACAGCTTAAAATAAATAAAAAGGGGCTGGGGATATAGCTCAGTGGTGCAAGTACCTGCCTGGGAAGCGCGAGGTCGTGAGATCAATTCCCAGTACCAAAAAAAAAAGAAAAAAAAGGAAAGAAAGCTATCGTCTTCACCTGACAAAGCAAGTGTCTTGAGAAACTATTTAAACTTGACTGAAGAAGAAAGGATGATACGTAAGTAACTACAGCTTACAGGAACCCACTGAAAGATCGTGAATGACGTAACTGCAAGATGAGGTCAGGGAAGGTGATGGCGAGAGATTGTTCGAGGGGCCGTAAGTCGTCTAAATAAACCTCCTTGTTCTCACGTTATGATATTTAAAGTTGGGAAGTCAGAGGTACAGTGGTAATCATCTATTTTACATAGAGAGAAATGCCTGGAAGCCAATTACAAAATACAAATTTAAGGCTTTGAAAGTGACTCCTTCTAAGTAAACTTATGTAGTGTGGTAAAAAGATTGGGATGGGGAAATTTGATTTTTTTACCTTCTTAAACTTTTACTCATGTAGCATGTGTTGTACCAATAAAAATGAAAATATTAACGACTATTGATGTATTTGTATGTGTTTATTGAGAGAAAGATTTGACTAGGCAAAGAAATAATATGAACGGATGCAATTCCATCATTAGGTAATCCCCAGGAGATCTACGAAAATGATCAAAAAGAGCAAGGTGGATCACCGAGGCCTGAAATCCAGCCACTCAGGAGGCTGAGGAAGGAGAGTCACACGCGCAAAGCCAGTCTGGCCAACCTGATGAGAGAGACCCCATTCCAACAAAATAAAATAAAGGGGGCCGGGCTGAATGTAGAGCAGCGGCGGCGCACTTGTCTAGCATACAATAGGCCCCTGGGTTCAATCCCCACAAATAAAAAAGTAAAGAACCTACATGAAACAGAGGGCTTCCAAAGTGACTGTCCTCAGGAAAAGGACTGAGGTGCAGTCCTTCAGGTCCCCACTGTCCTTCCAGGATAGGTCGCTTGTCCTCCCAAAGGGAAGATCTGTTTCCAGGGAGTAAACGACGGAGGGGAAAGTTCTCCTTGGAGCGGCTGCTTTGGATCTCCCTAGTTTTCTTGTCAACTGTTTGAATGCCGTGAAAATGTCCAGCTGCACTATCTTTTATTTCACACAACAAAACATTAGCCGGAGCTCAAGGAGTTAACGCATTTCCTTCCCGGGCTGAACGCTACCTTAATTGCGTGCTGTTCATTCCTGGCATTTCCAGTCTTCCAAAGAGACAAGGTTACCTTGCAATCTCTTTGTGCTCATGTGTGTGTGGGGGGTCTTGTTCAGGGGGGTAAAATGCCTCCAGCTTACCACACTCAGAGAACGAAATCATAAACCAGCAGGGCAGGCAGGTACTATTATTTCACCTTTAACGTTATTCTATTTTCAATCTAATATTTCAATGAATTTCTTTGTGCATAATAATTTACCTAGAATTACCAAAACTCTATTGAGCTCAGAGAACTTGGCTCCAATGAAATGAAAGCTTTATCCCAAATTGGTTGAGCCCATGATTGCAACTTAATCATTCAATTGTATGTAAGTTGTTTTGTCTTTTTTTTTTTTTTTTTCAGAAATAAGTTCCCAGGGAAAGAAAATTCATTTCAAAACTTGAACCATGAAGCCTTAAATGGTAGAATATTAGTGAAATAAAAATGAATGGAACCAAAAATCAGGACACTTAGAATTCAGCCACTGTTACACAAGTAACAACTACGAAACTCGGGGAAACTCTTCTAATCTTAGTTGGTTTCATTTTGCAAATGTAAAACTAAAAGAGAGGTCTCCATAGAGGCTTTTTAATACCCTTGAGTTTAAAAATCATATAAATTTGGAGCAATGAAGACAGTTTTCGGTGACTGCCCCAATGTAGATTTTATATGAATGTGGATTTTCTTAAGAATTATATTGGATTAGAAACTATTCATGAAATTGTTCATCACTAAAGATACAAAAATAGAAACTTTTTCTACTAATGATTCAGGAACAAACTTTTAGCATTTTTGTACCTGCTACATAAGCCAGGTATGACACCACTTAGTCCCTCCAGTACCAAGTGTAAATGAGGTATTATAATTTCCATTTTATAGGTGAGAACAATGAAACTCGGAGTTAACAGTTTCCCGGATGCAAAGATTGGCATCAGGTAGATCTAATTTCAGGACATGGCTCTCTCAACTTTTTTCTTCTTTGAAAAAGACTTTATTGCAACAGAAAATGTATTTCATAAAGTTACATATAATGTCATACTACCTAAAGAATCAAATTCCTTCCTAGAGTATGCTGCATGGAATGCACTGCCCAACTCAGAATACGAGGGAACAGAAGTATTTCCTTCACCCTATACTTAGCTCCGGACAGAATCAGTGACCCAGGACTCTGACTAAGCCTTACTAATGCTTACCTTATGAGAAACAATAAGAAAGGGTTATCAGCTATCAATTCTTTGCCCTCAAGAGAACACAATAAACAATAAGGTAAAAAGTTTTTCAGAAGCGGAAGGCAGCACATTTCTGAAAATTTCTTTTGGAAGTTCAAACACCGATCTCTTCATACGGGAATCATGGCAAATACACAGTTAAAAGTACCTACCATATTTTTAAGTTTACCCATAAAATACCTAAACAGTGCACACATTAAAATCCACTGTTGGATTAGCCTTATTTTTTTCTGACAAGAACCTTAAATTCTAAGTACTACTGAAAGAGTAAGAAATTTACAACTGGGACATGGTTCTCACGAACATGCCCAAAGCTGTACACATTCTACCTTCTAAGAAGCTTCAAGAAGAAAGAAGTGCGAGTTTCCGGGAATACTCGATTTATTGTCATAATGGGAGTTGAGTAGAAGTCACTTATTTCTTTGCCTTGAAAGGTTTTCATAATAGAAAATCAAGTCAAGATGAACCACTAGCCGTGGTTCAATCTTTGAAACATAAACCATTTCACCATCAATATTAGAAAAAGTTTGATTTAATGTAAGAAGAAATTAACTAAAAGTTACTACAGAGTATTTTGCAGAGTATGGGTGGTGTTTTTCTTCATAAAAAGGAAGATGTTTTTCTGAAATATTTATAAATTTCATCTAATGCATCCAATGTATAATATGCATCAAAATTATAAAGAAAAATGAAATTAAATGTTCTCTATTTTGGGGTTAGTAAACAAAAATAATTTTGAATATTAAAAAATAGACTGAAATTTAGTATTTCTACAAAATCAGAGTCACACAAGGAAACTGACTTGTTTTGGGGGAGATGTATGCTTCTAGTATTATGACATTTTGCTTGCCTAGTGGACTGATTTATGATGCTAATTTCTGAACTTGAATTCTTGTTTTAATTTTAATGAATTATATCAACAAGTACCACAGAACATGGTAACCCTAGAAAGTGTTTAAAAGGAAGAATTGTACATTGAACCTTCGGTCTAATTACAGTAATGCAATGTTAGACCTAAGGTTGCTTTTTTAATGAAATAAAAGACAGATCATAAAGAATTGATCCTAAGCAATTAAATAAAACTGGTTGACTTGCAAATTCTTACAGCATTTTTTCCTGAACTATTTCTGAATAAATAATGGAAATAAAACCTATCGTTTTATTCATCAAGAGTTGAAAAGACAAAAATAATCAAGAGAGATTTTAAATAACCTGGTTTACTAGAATATGTGAATGTCTGTGTGTATAGACAAATGTGAAAATCTATTTATAAGGTTTTAATCAAATGATATATATTTCAAATGAAATAAAGATGTCTAAATTAATTTCTCCCTTAGATGGATCTGAATAAAAAAAAAACAAAGCTGATGCTAGGAATATCTTCCTTGTCATTTAATATATCCAGCAAGTGTGAAAACTGTCCTGGTCCAACTCTTACAGAATCAGTCTAATCCATTCAACAGATCTGTCTCACACGTGTAATATACTGCATGCCTTTACTAACATTTGGAACTAGTTAATATCCTTTGTATTTCAGTTGAGATAACATGTTAAATGTGGACTATAAGACAGTACAGTTAACTGTTTTATCAATATAGAATCTAGAAGGTTTATTAAAAGACGTGAATGTTTATATACAGAGACAAATGTGAAAACTTATTTATAATTTCAGAGTAGCAGCAATGGCCCAAATATTTACCAGGAGCAATCATGATGAACAAATTTGGTGTGTTAATCATCAAAACATACTAAGAAGAAATAGATCAATATCCTACATAAATATTTTCAGATAGCAAGTTTAATCCATGACAGACTTTTTATGTATGAGACTGTATATGCATTTTTCTTGAAAATTGTGATAATTCTTTTTTTTAAATTTGATCTATGTAAAACAGCAGGCTGAATATTTACTCCCTTTTTTCTTTGTCAGATGCTTCAAAGAAAAAGGAAGAAGTGGATGCAAGTGGAAAAGGGATCGAAGGCACCCTAAAAAGGAGGATGGTAAGAATTTGTATACAGGCGAAATGGGTCTGTTCTATATTTTTAATTTTGTTTTGACATATGCCAGTGAATCACTGCATCCCGCAATTGTTGGAACAATCTCCCAGAAAATGAATCATTTGAATATACCATGATTTTCAGAAACACAACGTGTTGGTAAGACTGCTCTGAATTAACGCCTTACAAAATATATTGGAGAACTATGCATTTATTTCGTTAGTATCCTACATGCTGTGGAAATTAATTCCTTTCAGAATTTCAGTCTTGCTCCATTCTTATGATTTGTTGCCTGAATCATTCCTTACTTTCTGGATCTTTTTCAAAACATCAAAAATAAAAATATCACAGCTGAGTGGGTTTCTGACTTCACCAGCTTCATTTATTTAAAGCATCCCTAGAAAGAGGAGAAATATGTACGTACGCTAGCCCAAGATCGCTTAATGTTTTGTCTCCCTAAAATTAATTCCGAACTAGTGGAGGTAGGAAGAAGCACATAATTTTGATCATGTGAACCCTAAGCATTTAACATTGTCATCCTCAGAAAAAATTTCTGCTAACGGTCACAGAACTTTTCTTCTGGCCCTAGTTCTACCAGTGACACTAATTGGGTACTCTTGGATAAGTCATTAACCTTGGGCTCAGCTGTCTGGAAGGCAGTTTTTATAGTCTCACCATTTCTAGGATAGATAATACTTACTGTGCTTGGCATTTAAAAATGCAAGAGCAAGAAAACTATCCATTTCAATATTTTGTCACTATGTGGTTTAAAATCCACTTTGTAAATGTAGTGGCCATAATTGGGGGCTAATTTCCCAAAAGAACATTGAAAATATTGGCTAATTTTATTGATCAAAATGCATGATTTTTCAAACTTTTTACATATTTGTAACATAAATTTAGACATATTTTTGCAATTCTTTTAAACAAAGGACTTTTCCCTGATTCATAGAAATCACAAAAATTTTAAACTCTTGGTCTCCTCATCAAATTGGCCATCATATTACCAATTATGGAATCATATCTTACAGTGAGAAATTGCCATAGTTTCATTAACTTCTGTTTTCACTTATTAAAAACACTTTAAATGCAGATAACCTGGGGCCATCGACTGAAACTGTATTCAAAGATGGTGTGTTCTGATTAAACAATGTGAAATCCAATGCACAATTTTAAACCATAGAATTCATTAACTACACTCCAGATAGGAACACATAGTAGTGTATTAAAAATATATTGCCCATTATTACAAGGCAAACACATTTAACTGATGCCCCAGTGTGTTAAATTGTCACCAGCTCACTAAAATTCCAGGTAGATCAAGAAAGAATAAACACTGTCTATATGAGGGTAAAAAAATTAAGTGTACCTGACCCAATTAGATAAAATGGGACAAACTTTGTTGGCAAAACCATTAGAATATTATTAATACATGCGTGAAGTAATTTCAACATGCCTTCTTTTATGACATTATAATTAATATGATGTTAGACTTTTAAGATACAAATTCATCTTTGAAGGATGAATTTCTACCCAAATGGGAGTGATTCAATGCAAATTTAACAGTTGCCTCCACATAGATGATGTTATACAAAGTCGAAGCCACAGATCTGTGAATTATATTACTTGATATTCACACAAACTATGTGCCATGCACTAAGTGTGCCTGGGTGGGTCTCAGAGGTGTGACCTTGGGTACTGCTGATTCCTGTCTCCTTCCCCTCTGGCACCGTTCCCCTGTTCTGCTTCCTGGTCCGCATGAAATGAGCATCTTTGCTTCCCCGACCCTCCATCGTGGTGTTCAGGTTGAAATCTTTGACACTGTGAACCAATTTAAACCTCTCCTTTAATTGGAGATGTCAGGTACTTGATTGTAGCAACAGAAAAGCTGACCATAAACAATCCATGATGTCATTTAATCTTCATAGACTCTCTTACAAAGCAAGTGCTTCTCAGCAAAGGAAACAAAGAACTCCATCAAAGTTCATGCCAGCAACAATGCAAAACAGCACATCCCTGGCAACTTACTTTCCCTTTTGTTACCCGTACAGCTTCTTCCTTCCTTCTTTATCAATGTGCCTTATCACTGCAAATTTCCCTTTACAAAAAATATGGAGGCTGTGTAATTTTCGCCTTGGTTTCCACATGCACTACCATGGCTGACAGTTGACATGGCAAAACATTACTTTCACCCTGTTTCATGATGATCAGGCAAGGCTCATGAACATACATTCATAAAAGTTCTCTCTGGCATTTTTCTTCTAATAGAAGCCTTTCTGCTTCAGCTTCTTGCACTTGCCCATTAGGAACATTTACAGGCAATAGAGAAAATAAAACAATTTCTCTGCAACAATTTTTTCTCAAAATAACACAAAAATTACTGGCAGTGTGCTTAGGTAGAAATGCCTCGATACAGTAGGGCCTGTGACACAGAATCACCATCTGCATGGGATGAGAGGTAATATGTCATGAAATAGGTTGAACATAATTTTTTGTTTGGAGCTTATTTCAGTTAGGTCCTATGAAATACTCCCTACAGGTTGAATGATAGTTTCAACACTGGATTTAGGTCACACAGGAATAAGAAACAGAACATATGTCTAAGTGGAAATATATCAAAATTATGATTTCTGACCTGGATCTGTTGCTGAAGCAAATTGATTTTGTGTTGTTGCTGCAGGAGCTGCTGCTGTTGTCTTGCGATCTGTGGAGAAATTGCACAAGGAAAACTTAAAAGTACATTTCAGCACCATGTGGGGAATGACCAGTGCTCTGTTTCTCAGAGTGTGATTCGACACTGATCAAGTTGATCGGGAGACCACATGAGTGATCTGTCCCAGTAAGCTATGCTAGAGTCTCAAAAAAGTCCCTGTTCCTGGTGATACATTTAAAAGGCCCGGCTGTGACATCTGCAGCCCTTGTCTACAACACAGTGCTATATAAATGGCAGAATGTTATATAAATGGGTTGTAAGCAAAGAGTTGGTAATAGAAAGTACTTCAAAGTCCAAAACTAAAATAGAAACTTAACCCTTTGTAAGATCATGTCGAGTGCTTTCTATCTCAGAGAACGACACAATCTTTGCCCCATCATGTGCATCTACAGCACCCCTCCACGTTTACTTAATTCAGTGTCCCACGCTATAACTTTAGTTTGAAAAACGCTTTCCTAAGAAGTCCATCCTTTCAGAGAGAGTAAGAAGTGCGCATGTTTTGTTCACTATCTGCAGAGCCTGATATAAAAGGGATTCTGAATAAATACTGGATAAGAACACAAGAACGAACAAGTGAGAAGACATTCGTAGACACTTCAGTACTTCACACTGTCAGAAAACCTTCTCCCAAGGACATAGCTTCTCACCTCATGAAACTTATCACGCGCTTAGAAATGTTAGCTTTTATTCACATCAACATTCTTACCAGTGTCTTCCTATTATAAAAACACCCCCCAAGTTCTGTATTAGAAAGTTAAAAATCCAGAAGAAAATGATGCATTGTTGTGAATTAAAGTACAGAGGCCGTGGAATGGGGATGGGTCTCCAAAGCTGCACACTGATTATTTCCTTTGTAGATACTGGTATGATTATGTATCTAAATACTTTCACTTTGCCACATGGTAGGAGCAAAGCTAACTGCACTCTTCTGAAAACTTGAAAGGGATGGTTAAGAAAAATAAACTGTTCTTCTGTAAATTTTTCCTTCAACATATGAATATTTAAATATATATTTAATTCCTTTTATTAGTAATATGAACGTATCAAGAATCTGATCATTCCACACCCCTCCACACTCCCTCCTGTACGAAACCACTTAATCTAGTGCCTGGATTATTTTAACAGTCTCCTAACTGTTCTGCTTGGCTCTTGTCTTTGCTCCCTGGAGTCTATTACAACCATCACCAAGAGAGGTCTCTGGAAGTACAAGCCAGTGACCATTTAATGCCTGCAAGCCAATGTGATTTGGCCTCTTGTTCCCTTTCTACCCTTTCCTGCCCCCTGGGCCCTCCGTACTTGTACGCTTCTCTCCTAATTGTCTCCTGAACACACCAAGAATGCTCCTACATCTCAAGGATACTCTTACTTTGGCCTCTGCCCTTGATTTCTCATCTAACCAGAATACATTAACCACATGCCTCACTTCCTCCCCTCCTGTAAGGCTATTCAAATGCTACTCATTCAGTGTGGTCTTCCTTCAGCAACCAGTTCAAAAGAGGGTATCTCCACCTAGCACCCGCATCCACAAATCCCTACTTTATTTTTCATCACATTTATCAACATGAGCTGCAGTTTACTGGTTTACTTAATGCTTGGCTCTTTCAACCAGAGTTCACTATATGGGAGATTTTTGAATCTATTTTATTCTCTTCCATCATCCCAGTGACACAACAGAACCTGGTATCACCATGGGGCTAAAAAGGAATTTGTAGACAGATGTGCAAAGGAGCTCAGCATCTGGTGGAGAGGCTGATGGGCAAGCAGGGCCACTTGTGTTCCTGTGGGTTGGTTGTTGTGCACAGAGCAGGGATATCCTGCACTGACGAACAAGTATTGGCAGGGAGCTCAAAACAGGAGTCGTGAAGAGAGGGAAATCCCACCTGAATCCTAAGGAAAAGCTCGAAAGTCCTTCATGTCGTGAGATCTGTAACCCCACAGTGCAGGTTGAGTCTTCCAGCTCTGTTTAGTAGGGAGTAACTTGGGGAGCAGTGTGGGTTCTAGAAACCTGACACTGTTCTCAGGCTTTGGAGGCAGCATCCGGGACATCTCTCCAACACTGAGAGGAATTCTGAAAAGATCTCAGGGTTTCTAATGTTCCGGGGAAAATTTCAGAGGTCTTGAGAAAATAAAACATTCTAGAATCCTCTGGCTGTTTTCAGGGATTGGACAGAACATGAAAGGGAGAAGGAAAAAAAAGAAACTTCCTCTCCATTAGTAACTGTCTTAAGTTTTTCAGGACAAATGCACCCTCTGATCTACCATAGTAGGTAGGAATTTTACAGAAATATCCCATAAGGGCTACAATTCAGAGGCTCTCAGGAGTCTCCAGCAGTCAGGTGACTGAACACAGTATAAGTTAAGGACAAGCAAAGGGCATTGTGAATGCTTTTATCACAGAGTTAAGGCAAGAGGAATATGGGTTGTATCCAATACAAGGCCAGATAAATCCTTAAAGAAGGTGATGAGGCATTTTATTAAAAATGAAAATATCACCTTTCAAGCAGAGATGAACCCCTGAATATAATAGAAAAATAATGGTGGGGGCAGGCACTTCAAACTATTCAGAAGAAGTAATCTGAGTATTTCTTTCACCTTTTTCAACTCTGCTAGTTTATACTTCGGAAGCTGTTTAGAGGGTTTTGCTGCCATGTGTAAACACACAAACATCCTTGTTTGAATAGCAGCCACCTTCCACATGGGACAGAGAGAAGAATGTGCCGAGAACATGGCGCAAATGTTCTTACCCATGGAGAACAGGCCTCATCCTTGGGCATAAGCTGACCTTCTGGGATCCTCTGTCCTACCTTCTCCTTAGTGCTAATTTTTAAAGGAACAGTTGGTAGACACTGCTTCTAGATTCCTGCTACATATTTGGCAATTTTTATTGTCAGTCTGAGTCCCACTGCTAAGAGTACAGAATCTCTACTGTTAAGAGCTTTAAAGATGAGGAGCTAAATGATAAAGTTTCAATTTTGACGTTCAAACTTTCTTTAGCTTACTGCTTCTCCAAATCCCCATTTTTTCTTGTTCACTTGACTCTTATGACATGGCCTTCCTGGCCCTCCTGTACCTGGCTGCTTCTGGATATGTTCATTTTCTCTTTGTCACCTCTATGCCAGTGTCTATCAGGGACCTACCTTTGGCCTGCTTCTACTTTTGCACGGTGTCAGCACTCTAAGGTCTACAAAACTGCCATTCCTCTGCGTGAGATGCTCTGGGCCCAACTGTGAATGCTTCAGAGCTTCAGAAAGATTTATCCAATAACTCAATCTAAGACACCCTGCCTTGTCATGCCAACCAATACTTATCCCTCCTTCAAGTCACTTGTCCCCGTATGATACAGTTTTGCACATGTATCTGTTCCTTTGCTAACCAGAGTTTAGGGGCTTCGTCTTCCAGGTTAATTGAGGAAAAAGAACCCTCAGGAATTAGCACAGTGTCTTTACATAAGAAATATCTGATTGCTAATTATTGAGTACATGAATGAGTCTTCTCTACTCTAGTAGCTTAACCTACAATCTCTTTGTAGATAATCTAAGAGAGTTCAAGTGCGACATCCCTGCCAAACTGCTGACCGCTATTCTAGGTGCATCTCACGTACCTCCACCTAGACAAAGGGACAGCAGAGGAGACGCCCTCAGGTCAGCCCTCCTCCCGGTCTTCCCTACTTTCAGCACTGGAATTCTCGTTCCTCTTCTCAACAAGTCTCGGTCATTCTCCTTTTCCATTTTCTGCTCTAAAATTTCTACTAAGTATAAGCTGTTTATTCCTGACTTCCCTATGTCCATGGTCATTATTTTAAATAATTAAGATGATCACTCTTTTTACTTAATGTACTTAATAGCTGATTCAGTGAATTCAATGCCTTCTAATTAGAAATTCCTTCATTTGTCAAATCCTGCCTCTTCTTCAAAACATATCACCATTCTTTTTTTTTTCTTTTTGTCTTTTTGAGACAGGGTCTCACTATGCAGTTCCAGCTGGTCTTGAACTCAGGCTGGCCTCAAACTCGCATCAATCCTCCTCCCTCAGCCTTCTGAGTGCTGGGATTACAGGTGTGCATCACCACACCTGGCTTCAAATGTCACCTTTCTAAGGAAAATGCTTCAAAATGTTCCTGACTGAAAAATGTTATCTTGTGTGGGTACCTTTTGGTACTTCTTTCATGACCTGTCCAAATGCGTTTTGATTATATATACTGGTTGAGTGTACTTCATCTGAAATGTTTAGGACCAGAAGCATTTTGAATTTCAGATGCTACTGAGATTTGGAAGATGTGCCCATGCACACATAATAAAATGTCTTGAGGGAGGACCCAAACCAAAATGCAAAATTCACTGGTTTCTCATATTGCTTCAACATACACTGTGACAGTAATTTTCCATAATAGTTTCAGTTCACCTGTGTTTTGCCTGTAACCCGTTATGTGAGGTCACGTGTGGAATTTCCCATATCTGGCATCATGTTATCACTGATGAAACTCTGGATTTTCCGGAATTTCAGAGTCTAGGTTTTAGTTAGGACATTCAACTACTACATCTATGCTTCTGAACTCATTAATGAACTTCAAGATACGTTTTTGTGTCTGTGTTTGCTTGCTTTTTGCCTTTTCGTTTATTTAATTGTGGTTGGGCCTGGGATCTCTGACTCATCTTCAAATGACGAGGACGCTGATCTACAAACAGCAGAGGAAGCAGTGTGGAAGAGTGTGGTGAAGACTCCGATGGTGTCTCTGGTTCCTGCTCACCTGCTCTTGTTGCTGCTTGGCCAGCTCCATCTGCTGCCGCTGCTTCTCAATCTGAGATGCAGCCAGCTTCTTCTGCTCGTCGTGGGCAGCCAATAGCTGCTCCCGCAGACTTGTCAGCTGGTTGATCATGCCCATGAGCTGCCTCTCTTTCTCAGCTAGGCTTTCGGGAGTCCCTGAAAAAGACACGCAGTAAAACACACAAGGAAAATGAGAAGTCAGTGACATTTTGGTGACAGTGGCCCTGTCGGAGAGGGCACGAATCCAAATGTAAGGTTTAATCCTTATACCTAAAAACACACACCTACCTTATTTTAGATTTCCACTAGGAAATAGAGTGGTGGCTATTATATAAAATACCAAAGTGAGGAAACATTTTCATTTTTTAAAATGACAATAATGTATAAAAAAGTCAAAAAGTGTTAGCTAAACATCTGTTATTTCTAATGATCTATTCTGGGTGCTATAGGAAATTTTAAAATGTGTAATGCATAGTTTTCAGCCTTTATTTTTGCACATAATTGAAGAGAAAGAGATGAAAAATTAATGCTCTTGATTATTAGGAGCTTATCAAGCATCATCAGTTCGGAGGCAGAGGAAGGAGAACTTCAAATGCAAGGTCCGTCTAGGCAGCTTAGCGTGATCTCATCTCAAACTATAAAAGGCTGGATACATAGCTCAGTAGCAAAGCACTTGCCCAATATGGATGGGATGCTGGATTCAATCCCTAGTACTCCAAAATAAGCAAATAAAACCAGAATGTTAATGATTCAGAGCTAAGAAATCCTATGTTAAAAGGGGAAAAAATCTTGAGGCCGGGGTATAGCTCAGTGATAGACAATGTGCTTAGTGTGGGCAAGGCCCTAGGTTCAATCACTAGCACCCAGCAGATTGGCACCAATTTACTGACCAACTGTTCTAAACAAGGATAAAAAATGGTGTGCGTAACAGTTCTTACCTTACACTGACCAGAATTTCTTGACTATTTTTTCCCTGAAAATTGTCTGGGAAACTTTACTCTCATTCTTAATGGGCACATGCAAATTATAAGGCACTAACTTATAGCTATGACTTCCTAAAAAAGCACACGTCTCTTCACCATGAGTTGGTCTGGAGAAATCCGGTGGAGTATGAAGGGTGACTGTTATAATCGACCCTACTACTTAGGCATACAGGCCATGAGTTCATTATTAAAACGGTGTTTAGTGTCTACTGTTCTAAGTGAAAACTGTAATTAAAGAGTATGTGCTCTCCTATCGCTCGTACTTTACCGCAGGGGTCTTGTCTATCATGTGAGTTTTAAAAGAACAATTACAAGTGATACCGTTTCTGTTTCACTGAACAGTGCACATTTTCTGGTGTATTAAATAAATGCTTTAACCTGACTTAAGGTGTATTGATGTATTTTAAACACCTTGAGCACATTTGTTCTAAGTAAGAACCATGACATCTCCAAATCTTAAATTCATACATAATCTTAGTTGGCCATAATGTGTTATTAATTTGGTTGCCCCATTTCACTATTTCAAGAATTATTATGTTCTCAAACTTAAATATCTGTTGTGTGTGCTATATTCAGTTTTTGAAGATCACTTCAGAGTGGCATATAGAAAAAATGGTCTAAAATCTCTTCAGCAAAATAGATTTTGCCCCTCTTGAATGTGTGTGTGTAGGGGGTGCTAGTAATGCCACATTTTCTGTCTATAGATATCCACTTATCCAGCATTGGCTTTAGAATAAAATGAGAACTTATACTGTAGAAAGAGTAAGGTCCCTCAAAATATCACCAAAACTTCCCACTTCCTTGTGTACCCTAAATTTCAGCCATACTGAAGTTTTGACATTACTGCACCACACACCAATCCCTGCAAAGACCACTCTTTTAAAGTGTCTTGTCCAGAGTATTCCCTCCCCAAATATTCACTCTTTATGTTCCAGCTCATGTATTTTGCTTTGGGTGGCTATTTTCCTGATTTCCACTGACAACTATTGTTGCAGTCTTTGGGGATCCTCTCAGTATATGTCTGTATTTTTGTGCTTAATTATTATATTGTATTATCCTATGTTCACAAACACTTTGTGTCTCCCTCCCACAAAGTCAGCAATGGTAGCCATGAAAGCAACAACTGTAAATGATCAACTTTTATAGCTTCATTATGTACTATAGGTAAAGATGGATAATATGTCTCTGGCATACAACAAGTCATAGAACATTGTTTAATGAAAAAATGAAGAAAAAAAACTCTTTTCAAAAACTTAGTAATGTCATGTAGCTAAAACAAACTGAGAGATGTTTTTTACCTTATATGAATTGCATGAGTGTTCTACTTTTGACTTAAGGTCACTGAACCAGGGACTAAAAATTTTGCGAAAGAAATCTCCATGTTTATGATAATACCAAACTAAGATGAAGGAATAAGCCTGATGCTTATTCTCTATTATCATGTGCAGGTTTAGAAAATCATATCAGTGCAATACACTATGGAGTTATGTATGTATGGGCCAGTTCCATCTGACTCAGGCTATGTTGTGAGTTCACTGTATGTGTTTTCTTCATAGTAATTTATTTTTTTGTTTCAGGTATTTATTTGGGTTCTTATGTATTTTAATCTATGCTACTGTTTCAAATCTGCCAAGAATGAAGAATTACCCAATGGAGAAAAAAACCCATGAACACTTTGTTTCAGTTTTCCCTTCTGCCTAAAAACTAAGCCATGGAAATCACTAACAGTTCTGCAGGTTCCACAGAAGCATGGCTGGAGAGAACTTTCTTCAATATAATATGACAGAGATCCTCAGAGAAGGGAACAGACCTCAATGACCCCATCTCAGTAAAACACCATTACCTATACAATGCTTGGCCAAAATTCAGATGTTCCCTTATTCTTCTGCTTGCCTTATCTTCCATATTTAATTCCTTGGGAACACTACCAATCCTCAGACATGGTATCCCTCAGACGATGCATCTTCATTTGCTCTACTGCCCCTAAATCCAGACTACTATAATCTCTCACTTTGACTACTTGAATGACACTACACTTCTTTAACCATTGTACTAAAACCCAACTCAAAGCAAACACTCGGAGTGTCACATGCTGAGACAGGTAAATCAAAGCACGTCACACCTCTGGGTTTCTTTGAAGCCCTCGTGGCCTTCTGCCGCACAAGGGACAAGGCCCACCTCTTCCCTTGCAAAGCCCTGCATGAGGTGGCCATTGTCTTTTTCTTAGTCACCAGCTTTTCCCACTTTCTCTTTCACAGATATGTTCGGTTCAGTTTATCTTCAGCAATTGGCAAGATTGCTCCCATCCCAAGGCCTTGACATGCCAACTATTTTACCCAGATCAGGGTTTCTCAGCTTAGGCATTACTAACTTTCTCCCCAGGACAATATTTTTGTGAGAAGCTATCTTGAGTGGTATCTGTGGGTCTCTATATAGTGAACGCAGGTAGAACCCTACTGTTGAGGTATGTCACCCAAAAATGTCTCCAGACATTACAAATTTCTTCTGGGCAGGGAAAATCATATTTACTTGAGAACTGAAATGACATGGCTCTTGAGAATGGGTGTATATTCTGAGAAATGTGTCATCAAGTATTCATGTCATTATGCGAACATCAGAGAGCATACCTACACAATCCAAGGTGCCTACAGTGCCATGAGGTGATCTAACCTTGAGAGGCCACCATTGTATGTCTCTGACACTGTACTTCAGATGACTGGCTTTCTGTCACTCATTCAGCATAAATTCATGGATGAGCTCTCATGTGCCTCACACTACTCTGTTGGAATATTTAAGTATTGTATAAGACAGAAAAGAATGTCTGCCCGCAAAAGCTTCAGTTAAACGGAAGAAATAGTAGATAAATAAATGCACTCATCCATCCAGATAGCAATTGAAAGGTCAGCCAAATAGAGACCTCCCTGAACCCTAAAATTATAGAAGCCATTATGTCTCACCTTCAATCACACCACCCAATTTTTACAATGTTTAAAGTAGCTAGTAGTATAGTAGTATTCTTATTGATATAGTTATTTATTATATCTCAAGTATAATATAAGCTCTATGACAGTAGGATAATAATTTGTGCCACTGCTGTATGGTCAGCATCTTCAGAATAATGCCTTATGCATCTTGGAAGCCCCTAACCGCTTCCTAACTAAGTTAAAAACAGATAAAAGTCCTTGATTAGCAGATACTGTATGACTCTATGCACAAAAAATAATCCTCATCAGAATTGTTTAAATTAAGGATGATTTCAGACACAGTGAAATACAAAAAACAAGGAAACTGATATTTCCCCAATATTGTTGCAGTTTACATTGAAAACTACTGTCATCATCATGTAATGATCAAAATACAGTAAACTAGGGAAGGAGAATGGCACTAGAATTGTGGGGCTAGAATTACAGGTAATCTTTCTGTCTTTAAATAGTATTAGAAATTTAATTATTTTTTTAAAAAATAATAATCATTAAGATTTCTAAAAAGGTTATTATTGCTATTTCTTAGACTACTAGCATTAAATTTGGACACATTTTAGTTCATTTAATTTTTATGGAAATGTTGCTTTCAACTATTGTTTCACTTGAGTCACCTAGAACTCATTAGTAATACTGTTTTTAAAAAAATCTGTGTTGTGGAATCCACAAAGTTTGATGACTTTGAAGTCATCAAAAACATATTTTATGTTTTTATGTATCAGTTAAAAAAATATACTGCATGATAAAAAGCTACCACCAGACTGTAAGCTTCAGAAGGGTAGGCCTCTACTTACTACCTTGGCTACTACTTTATCTTCAGAGGTAGGACATGACTCAATGCATTTGTTCAAAGAACGGAAAGCATAATGAATAAAAACTGATGTTGATATGGTGCAACATGCCTATAATACCAGCATTCTGGGAGGCTGAGGTACCGGCACTCTAATTTTAAGCAGCATAGGTGACTTAGTGAGACACTGGTTCAAAAATAAAAACTATCTAAAGAAATCACCAGCAGAGTAAAAAGAAAACCCACAAATTGGGAAAAAATTTAGCTGGCTGTCTCTCAGACAAAGGTCTTCTCTCTAGAACATATAAAGAATTAAAAGACATCAACCCCCCAAATTCAAACATCCAATCCTAAAATGGCCATCTGAGATGAATACGCACTTTTCAGACAAAGAAATACAAATGATAAATAAATACATGAGAAAATGTTTGACATCATCAGTCATTCAGGAAATGCAAATTAAAACAATGTTGAGATTTCATCTCACTCCAGTAAGAATGGCCAGCATTAAGAAATCAACCAATAAAATTTGCTGGCAAGGCTGTGGAGAAATAGGCACTCTTCTCCACCGCTAGTGGGAGTGTAGACTGGTGAAACCACTGTGGAAATCAGTTTGGAGATTCCTCAGCAAACTAGGTCTAGAGGTCCCATTCAACCCAGCTACTCCCCTTCTGGGTATTTTCCCATAAGATCTGAAAACATCATAGCACAGCGATATATGTGCACCCACGTTTATTGCAGCACAATTTGTACTAGCGAAATCATGGAAGCAACCCAAATGTCCATCCACTGAGAGTTGGATAAAAAAAAATTGTGGCATTTTTATACAATGGAATATTACTCAGCTATGAAGAAAGATAAACTCAAGGCTTTTATAGGTAAATGGTCACAACTAGAGACCATACTCATCAGTGAAATAAATCAGACCTACATGGGTAAGCAATGTATTGTCTCACTAGTCTAAGAACCTGAAAGAGGGAATAAAAATTAGGAGGTATGACAGATATTGTGAAATGAAAGGAAACCGCTCAAAAGTAAAGAGCAACTGGGATGAGGAAAAAGAGAAAAGAAAGAAGGGGAAATTGTGCACATATGTATATACAGGGCAGCTGACATAGTTGTACTACTGACTTATACCACTTTACTGAAAGGAACAGTTACTGGTTCATTATTTGATCAGTCTTGCATGTCTACATTTGTTTTCCTGAGTAACCACTTTGAAATCATCAATATGTAGTATAGCAACCATTGTTAATTTCATGTCACCTTGTCTGTAACTCAGTATTGCTTGTATTGTTCTTGTGCTATTTTTTAAATGAATGTCTGTTAATATGCTTTTGTTCTTTTATTAAAAAAAGACAAAAAAGGTTAAAAATACAATAAAAAGCCAAAAATAAAGACTGAACATAAAACAGGAAATTAAAAGGGGATGTGGTTCAGCAAGAAGGGTTCAGTCCCTAGTACTATATTAAAAAAGGAAAACCTATGTCATCCTAAAAGTGAAACTCAAACCTTTTAACTGACCTGCACCAGTGAGAGAAAAAGCATGTCTTTTACCTACAAGGATGAAAGGAAATGGTAAAATTCTAGTTCTTCAAATGACTATTTGTTAGATGATCCAACTTACAAACATGTATGAATGAGTCTTTTTCATTAAGAACTTAATTAAACTTTAATAAATCCAACTATGTATTCTTTCCTGCAATATTGCTATCTCTCAAAAGTTAGTCGATTAAAATTGTACCAGGATTATTAAATGCCTGACATAAAATAATTGATCTTTTATATACTCCTAATACTATAAGTATTCTTAGCTTTTTTAAGATATTTACTATTTGAAAATAGTGTTGGGGTTTTTGGTTCAATATCCTGAAAACTGAAACCGGGTATACATTTAAAAGTATAGGATTTTGTTCTAAGGGTGGCTTCCATTACAGAGAAATGAATCACTTGACAAGTAGCTACGACCCATAGTGTTGTTGCCCATCGCTGAATATTTTGTTTCTGGGACATTAGGAAAGTTGTACATGAATTATAACTTCTGCAGTCAAAGTCATTCTTTTTACCATCTGGGCAGCTGATTTGAAGGTAACAATATGCAATGGACCTACCATGGTGAATTCCCATCATCTTGTCTAGTGAAACTCTGTGTTATCTTTAATGTTTTATCTAATAATTACTTTCTTATTCACTTTAATAGTTTGAACAATCTTCCATTCTTACATCTGGTCATCTGAGCAACATAATTGAGAATAGCAATATGTAATATAACAACCAATGTTAATTCTTATTATTTTGTCTTGAAACCCGGTATCACTTTAGATGTTCTTGCTTTGGTTTGTTTATGTTTGTGATACTGGTGTGCTGCTATTGTTCTATGTTTTGTTTGTGTCTCATTTACTACTCTCTTTAAATAAAAAAAATTTTAAAAGTACAGTTCTATGAAATAACTAATGGTTTTACAATCCTTTGCCTACTGATGGCTAGTGTCATTTTAGGAACTTCTCCCAAGATTGTTCCATCCACTTGTTTACTTATGTGTTTAGTATACATAAAATATTTTAAAAAGCATATTGCATTTGCTGCAGTGAGAATGTAGTATCTGTTATCTAAAAATGTGGCGATCTTATCTGTCATATAATTAGCAAATTAGTTAATGGATTGCAAACTTTGGGATGACAGTAAATTAGGAGGTCTCGAGAGGAAAGGGTCTCTGTAAATAGGCTAAACATAAAACCATTGTGTCCTAGGGACAGACGTAAGCACAGAATATTTTGGGTGTAAAAAGAGAGGTTCTTGGTCCAGTTTTGGTAAGTCTAGAAGTGTTTTCAAGTTTTAAAGTGTTTTAGAGATACCCAGTCCAATTTTACTGATGACAGACTTTCAAGCATCAATTAAAAAAAACAAAAAAGGCTGTGCTTCTGCCACAGCCAAAGTATCTGGGTTTGAATAATTAATATGAGTCTCAATTTTTTCCTAGGCTAAATTGAAGCACAATGAATGTGTCACAATAATTGTATAAAGAAGATGCTTGCAAAAGGATATGTGATGAATGGCATTCTCCTCATTTTCTTAAACTGATCAGATGAGGAAATAAACTAAAGTAGTAACATGATTTCTGCAAGTATAGTACTAGGAAGTATCAGAATCACGTAATATTGAATTGTTTTGGCTACATTATGCTTCCTTAAATGTTCATGTAAAGCTGGAAGAGGTGTTAGGTTAACTGCATTATCCAATGATCTGGACACTGTATTAAGATTTGGAGTACATATCTATGAGAACACAAGCAACATTTTCATGGTTATTTTAATTTTAGAATCTTTATGCCACTCAAATAAATGAATACTAAATGAGGCTTTTTTAATTGTGAAAAATTTTGAGGGTGGCATTTTTAAGCATAAAATTCAGATTCATTATATGGGTAGAGTATACCACATCCTATTTGAAGCATATTGCAATGCTGTCTTATACTTTATAAGGACAGAGTAGGTAAAACTTCCTGACTAATACACTGGAACCTCAATATACTACCCATCAACCGAGATTCGGTGGGTAAATCCTCCTCTTCCCTATCTCAAGTAATGTTTATGCTCTCGGATGAGGATGCTGGCATCCAGCAACAGGGCAAATCACTATTTGATAGAAAATACAGTCACTTGTTTTGTTTTATAGACATTGCCAAACTTATTCTAAAAACACATTTTGTGAGCCAGCAGTGTTTTTTAGTTCTTACAAAATTTTTATAAAAGTGAAACATTATTCATAAGCAACTACAGAGGAGTTATAAAACTAGCTTAGTAGATAAAAACATAAACATTTACTTTATTTAGAAGTAAATGACTATATCTTATACACCTGCCTTATGGTTGACTCTTGCATTGAACCAATTCCAGATCCATCAGTATTCACAGAAAATCATCAACATTTCTAATCCCTCTATTAAAATGTGCAGATAAACATGTTTTACATTAACACATAAATGTAATAGTTGCAGATTGCTACTAGTGACCCTTGTGCTTCTTAATAGTT
Organism: Dinomys branickii; assembly: GCA_004027595.1. Taxonomy (NCBI): domain Eukaryota; kingdom Metazoa; phylum Chordata; class Mammalia; order Rodentia; family Dinomyidae; genus Dinomys; species Dinomys branickii. Next base: position 383,644 of record PVLD010000080.1, read on the forward strand.
ATAGCATTTTAAAATAATAGGTTTAAAATAACTTTCAAAGGTGCATAGAAATGGGAAAATTTTAAGTTTCTGTGTATGAAATTGACAAAAGTCTAAGGATTTTTCACTGGAATCTGATTCCTATCTTAAGCCTGCTTATTTGCAAATCATCTAATGATATTTAGAGACAGTTTATCTCTCCCAAGGTGCATACTCAACCTAGATCTCTTTTATCTCAAAATTCTACATGGCATCTGAGAGATTATCCATCTCAATCCACATGTTACATCTACATATAGCTGTAATTCTTGAGCACTGAAAGCATATAGCATTGCTGAAGGGATTATTTCCTTGATTCCATTATGAACAGTTCTAGAGCTCTTTTATGTTGACATGTATGTCCCATCTTCTAGACAGAGCAAATTATAGACTTTTGGAAGAGCAATTTGCATTTTCCTTAACATTAAGTATAATGCTTTGCAGGACTAAATTAATGAACTGTGACCGGAGTCACAAGGGTCCGCTCAGAGATGCTAAGAAAAAAACAGGTTCTAAAAAATTTCTTCAAATGAGGCAGATAGAGACTATCATCTCGAGTTTTCTGAATGAACTGGACAGCAAACTCCCAAACAATGCTCTGCTTTTTATAACCTTCCCAAAATCGAAATAGCTGAGAGAAGTATGTATACAGACATTTGTGTTATAATTGTATAAATAAATAATAAACCTGCACAAACACAAGTTTTGTTTTGTAATTGCTCTGTTGAAAAACAATGCATTGTTTAGACTAGTTAAAGCTACTGTGGATTCCCAGGCAGCCGCCTCAGGTGAAATACCAATGCAGTGACCTTCAGTGTAATGGAGTCTCATGCCAGGCGACACAGAGTGTGGCACTGGTGATTGCCAACTAGAGTACAATCACACTTTTCCCCACTTCTCAGTAACTATTAGACTATAAATGGAATTTCTTCACCTTGCATGCCACCATTGCTCGATGCTTCTGCTACACCTAAGGTCAAAAAACTGTAAACCAGCCAGTTACACAATATGGTTGATGAGAAAAGAAAAACTACCGAACAATTCCTTCAAGCAACTAATCAGTTTAGAGCATATATTGACTGTTTACTGTTGGCACATCTTGGAGTCAAATTCTTACGTTTTGCATGCCTGGATCTACTGTCTTTTTTGTGTGTTTCTTCAAAGATTATTTCTCATAGAACTAAAACCTAATTATTTCACATTTCCAAAATACCAGAGTACACATGCTAATGGGCAAAGTAATCTAACTTGAAAAATAATTTTATGCCTAGAAGTCAGTGACATTTAGTGGTTGACATTGTTTCCTAAAAAGTCAGACTGACTTTAAATGGGTATCACAACTACCTTTTGATAGCTAAACTATCCAAGTCAAATCCTATTGATTCCTTCTATTTTAAAAGTTCATTATTTACTTCTTGAATATTAATAAGAAACTTTCTAAACATTTTCTATGCTGGGATTCTGATATTCATCCAAATGCCATGAAAATAGCAATGTAGAATCAGGACGTAAAACTGAGCTCAGGCTTCACTGGCTATTGTCTTAAATATCCAGGAAAGTTGTCTGTCTGTCTGTCTGTCTGTCTTCTTCTCTCTCATTTCCCGGAACTAGTTACAAATAAAACGAAAATGACCACAGTAAAAGCGGACAAAAAGTTTCAATCCACAAGAATAGCAAGTGAATACTGAAAAGGGTTCAAACATCCTTACATAAGCAAAAGTTCTACATTATTTTAAATGATCATTCTCGATCACTGATAATTCAGAAAAGTTCACATTTTGTATTTTAAAACAGATGCACTCACTTAACCTGCCCTCTCCAAACCCCAAACGGTAACTAGTACGTTGTACTTACACCTCTACTGGCCTCATAAAAAGTACCTGCCAAAACAATTGAGCTGTTGTTCTTGTCTAAATCCTTCCAAGAAGGCTGCATTCCTGGGCACTGCATAATCTTCGTGCCTGACCCCCAAGAACCTTTAAGTCAAATTCACTTACCCCCAGAGGGCGACCCACTATTGTATCCCCCTCACTTTCCAGCCACCTATGAACAATGGGTGGTAATTGCAACTGTCACGGGCACCCGGCAGGAAAAGTAACCCTGCTCTGTTTTTCCAGTTTACTGCCAAACCTGAGCCGAGCACCTAATAACCATGCCGCCTACAGAAGAAAGACCTACAGTTGCTTTTAAAATGCATCTCAAAACAGCTTTTTGAACAGAACCAGACGACAATAACCAAACTTGTGCTCTGAATGTGAAGCTCAAAAAACTCAAAATTAAAGACAGAAACTTCTTTTGTGATCATACTGTAGCTTCCTAAACTCACCCCCAGGCAAGCCTGAAAGGACAGCTGAGCCTCTTTCCTCTAAGCTTATCATCGCTGCTGTGGCTGCTTTTAAGTCTGACTTGTGAAGGAAAACCAGGGAGGGAAAAATGTTTGTCCTCCAATGCAATGAGATCACAAGGCGCGGAACGGCCGTCCTCTTTGCTCCGGCCCTAGTTATTACCTAGGTCAGCAGAGAATAAAGCGCCTCGCAGGATACAGGCTGTGGTGCAGGTGCAAATGGGTTAAAATCCATCAGAATAAGATGAAAGACCTGCTTTGGTCCAGAATGAAACTTCCTGGTTCTCCTTAAACTTTGTCGTTCCTCTCTTCAAGGCATACTAACAGTCATTTAAATTACTCCCTGATAGATTTTGATCAGTGCATTTATTGATTAGAACTCATTTACTCGCATTCGCTTACCAGTAAGCACACACTGAATACATGTAATTCTAAACAATCTGGATGAATAAATGCATTATTGAAACATTTTGTGGAAATTTTCAAATATCAAGACGTGGATATCATGCAGATCAAACTTTGAGGAGATTAACGATTTGCTTTGCTTCAGGACACTGAGATACCGTAGAACTTTAAGAAAGAAAATCGCCTCTCACTGGAAGAGCACTTACAGACACACATGCAAAAAAGTTATGTATACACATTTCTACATGTATAAATCAAGCAATATTTTAAAGATAGGTTAGCATCTATGAAAAAATGAATACAATAACACAACTAAACATCTTAATATGAATGACCAAGCATCTGAATTTCTCATGGTTAATTTTACTTTAGAACTTAGAATCACTGTGCTATGGGCAACAAACAGCACTGTCCTATGCTGTCTATCAGGCCCTGAGAAAACTCTTTTTTAAATTAAATGAAAGGTTCACTTGCTTCTCTTTCTAGGTGAGGAAATCAAATTTTCTCCCTTTGCTATTAGTAGAAGTGTGTTAAGATGTGAATATTCAGTATTTTCTGTAGTCCATATAAAAGTTTTCCTTTGTTGTGCATAATTGCCGATACAAATAAAACCAAACCAATAAATAAAACCATTTATTCATTTATTCACCCGTACTGATAGTAAACAACCTGGTATTATACCTCCCCACTAATCATTTCTGGTTTCAGTTACAATATGTACATTCGTATTTCCAATATGTAAAACATATACAATTATTTTATAACATGCAATTTTTTAAAGTTTCTGTGGGTATATTTCTACATATGAATTAAGTCATTTCAGTTTAAAAAGGAGAAAAACCTAAGCATGCTAAAAATATAGTGGGGTTATTCTGCTAAAAACATTCAAATAGTACAAACCAACAGAAAATGAAAGCACTGAGAACAAGCTAGAAAGATCTAAAATAGACAATTCAGGAAAGAGACAGGGGTAGGGGCACAAGTATTTCATCACTATTAATATTTGTAAACATCAACTTCATTTCTGCACATGTGGATCAAATTCACTACATGCGTATTACCTTTTATTTCACCAAAGTTCCCTGATCCCATTGCAAGAAGCTTGTCTTTCCAGTCCTTTGAGAGTAGTTTTTCAATACTGGGAGTTTCTAAGTAAAGAAAAAAATATAAGCAAATCAACATGACTGTGTTTACAATGGGGCTCATTAAAAATCTATCTGCTAAAAATAAGGCCATCCCTATCCTGGCCCTAGTTCATGATGACTTCATCAACAAACTGATAACAGGGGAGGGAAAAAGAATGTGTTTTGTCACCTGCTGTTTCAAAATCATTAGCTTCCTCCTCTTGCGGAACAAAGCCATCCTAATTCTTTATGACAATGGGTCCATATAAACCTGCAGTTCATTGTTTTTCAATTTGGTGAACAAATTCTTGTTATAATGGAGGCTTATCAATTTCAGGGTGTTAGTCTGCAGTCAAAAAATAATTATGTTGATAAAATGCAGAGTTAAAAAAGGCAAAGAATTAGCTCTTAAATCTGCTACATGTAATTATATCCCTCTGTGTGTTTACAATTACATCCACTTTATAATATGTGTTTAACATCGTGTGGTGGAAGGAACACTGTGGCAAGATTTGCCAGTACCGTGAACATTGATTAAAAAAATTGGTATGAAAAAAATGTTTTAAAAGATGCCAAAATCTAGAGAAGTGAATCATGCCTATAATGGAAATCTATTATTTGCTTATTTCAGATTTGTATCATACTCTTAAAATGCCCTGTGTTGGGTCAGGACACACACATTTTAGAGAGCAAGGCTATGCTTTAGTCTGGTATTTTTTTTTTTATATACAACATGGCTTTGACCTCTTCTTTTGTGCTGAATTTTAATGTATAAGTAAATATAAATGCTAATAAAACTCCCAAACATTAAACCCAGCTCCAAACAATGTAATTGTATATTCTTGTCAGCATTTAGATGGGTACACAATTACAATGGCTTTCAATCCCACTATTAGCACTGCATTCAGTTAGAAAATGGAGTGTACTAAAAGATAAGTGTCCCAGTATGCGCCATCTAAATAACAATACCCACACTTATGATCTGGATCTAAGACACGCACAGCCATTCGCCACATTGGTGTTTATGTGTATTTGGGCTTGTTCAGGCATTTGTTTACCCCCTACTAGGAGCATAAAGGGAGTACATGTTCACTTATCAAAGGGACCGCCTGTCCTAGAGACCATAGGATTATTAGAAACTGGTTAATGTTCCCCACAGTATCGTGCATTTTAAGGAGTCTTCATCGTCATCTTTGGTTAATGCCATGGACTTTTTTCCGGAACCCCATTTTAACAACCATCAGTTATCAGAGTCACAAAGCCTGCATGGAGTTTGCAACAAAGCAAGGGCACAATGCATTGAATATTTTGTTTTCACGTGTCAAGAACATGAGGAAATGAAGATGGTGAAAAGCTCTGACGACTGCTTTACACGGCCTATATATTAACACGCATGGTGCAAACATACAAATGCACACTGCTACACAAAGCTTCACCTGTGGACTGTGCAAAAAGTATATTCTTCCTTTTTACATGAAATATATGTCCCGATGTTTCATATTTAAGGAATAAAAGGATAATGAAGACTTTACTCTTATGTTCTCTTAAAATAGCCCCATTTTGTCATATTTTTTTGTAAAACGATAATGCCAAGTCTGTGAGTAGCAGGACAGTGATGTCATAACCAATATTTCTGTTCACCGAGGCTTTAAGGGTGACTTTAAAAATACTACTGCACAGATTTCCAACGGTTTTACATTTCCAGTAAACACTTTGTGAGCAAAAGCATTTCTTAAACCTTATCACAGTAGGTCAAACAAACAGCACTGTTTCTTTTTTTCCAGCACTCTACAAAAATTCTTGAGTAGCATGTAAACAGGGCACAGCCGACATGGTATTTGCAATAGAGTACCGTCAGTCATTAAAAGCTAACAAACCTTTGCAAAGCAGGAATGCAGCAATAGAAATCCATTGTGCGCTAACAATAGGCCCCTGAACCTCCCTGCACCAAAAGCAGACCATTTTACTTTTAAAGCTATTGTCTGCAAAGTCCATGACAAAGCTTTTTCCCTGCAGCTAGACAAAATATTCACTGTAGTGTGCTCATAAAGAAACAGAAGTTCTCTAAGTTGCAGAGTTAAAGAAACAGCCATTAGATTTCTGAAACACGCAGAACATTCCTGGCCTCTTTATTAAGTCCTATTAGTAGGGTGGACAGCCACTATTTTCAAGTACTCAACTTGTAGGATACGCTGCAGAAAAATAAGTAACTTACATAAGATCAAGTTATTTGGAAAAAGTAGAATCAGAGACATATCTTACTCAGTGGTTGTCATGTCTGTAATGAGTAAAGACACAAATATGTAAGTATGGATGAGGACTATGCCTTAAATTCAGGTTCAAATACATTTATGCAGTGGCGTATGTGCCAGGAACTATGCTGGGTCATTTCACAGGTTCATTCCCTCATTTAATTGCAGAAACCAACTGAAGACTCAGAGTGTGTTACTATATCTATTCACAAGTTAAACATACACACACACACACACACACACACACACACACACACCACACACGCACAGAAAAATGGACTGGCCTGAGGTTTTTAAACAATGAAATAGAAAGAATTAAGGTCCTGAACTTTTTTCCTATAGGTTTATCTCCTTCATGTTCAATGCAAAGCTAATGAAAACTACCAGCTTGAAGGCCAAGAGCCAAGCAGTACACAGGTCCTTCACACATGGTACCTGAAACGCCTCACAATAATATTCTGAATTACATACTGATCTACCTACGCATATTTTAAAAAGTGCTTAGGGAGATATCACGATCTGCCCAATGTGTGCCCATAAATTCAACCTACTGGATTTCAAAATCTCTACCATTACACACATACACACACACACACACACACACACACACAAGCACATACACACTTTAATCTGAAAAACACTTCTGGAAAGTAGGCAAAACTATTGTTATTAACTTCACCAGATGAATGAAGGAAAAATTGAAGGATAAACTTTGAGTTTTCCAGGGTATTACGTATATAGGAATACAACTATGAGATTAAAAGGCATGATTTACTTTTAATCATTTTCATGATCCTAAAGCTTCAGTCCAATTACATGCTATTGCATTTTAGAGGACTGCACAATTTATTGAAAACCTATAAATAAGTACAGAGGGACACAAGGAAATGCTTCATTTTATTTACACATGGATGGGAAGTTGTGTTCTAAGCCAGACAATGTAAGGTGTCACCAAGACTCACATCAGAGGGCTGGGGCATGGGGTGGGGTGGGGTGGAGGGTACGTGTATGCAATTTCACCGACTTCACCTCTCTACCTGAATTTCTGTAAAATCAAGAGTGTCTACAAACCCACATCCCATTTTCTACCAACTGCTACAGTTTCCATTTGTTTACCCTGGTAGTACCATAAAGAAAGGGGATGAAATGATCTCATAATAAAGATCATAATAAACGAACAGTGATTGAACTTCTCTGAAAACAGTAAAGATCCCAAAGACAATTCATAATTAGAAATGTAAAAGACACCACGGCAAAGTCTCAATATTTAAATGCACCTGTTCGCTAATGTATGAAATTTATCACAATTATGTAAGTGCTGTTTCACTATTTATAGAGCAAAGAGATAACAATTATCTATTAAACAATTTTGTAAAAGGATGCTTTGAAAAACACAGCATCATATTTTATACCATGAATATGCTACCATGCTGCATACCTAGTAATTTGCAAACGTATACAAGTTCTAGATCTTTTATTTTCATGTTAAGGTATGCTGTATTGTTTTGTTTCTGTTTTTTTTTAATTGTTTGTTTGTTTGTATTCAGATTGATCCCTGGGCTTTTGTTACTGATGTATGTTCTAAGCCCTTTTTATTTTGAGACAGGGTTACTCTGAGTGGCTGTGCTGACCAGGCAGCCTCCTGGAGTGCTGGGATTACAGGTGTGCACCGCCATGCCTGCTTTATGCTGTGTTCTTAACATAAACCCTTCTGTAAATTCTCCTGAGCATTCCTTCTCCTGAGATGTCAATCTCCCAGGCAAAAGAATATCACCCAAATTCAAACTAGGACTTCCTATATTAAAGTATACAATTCAATTTCAGTCTACTGAATGTTGCTCAACATAATAATTTTGTCAGTTGTATATACAGCTATTACATCCATTTTGCAAAGGAGGAAACAAAGGTTTAGAAACTTGCTTTTTTGCCATATCATTCATCTAGAAAGTAGAGCAGATGGAAAACAGAACCAAATCTGCTTAATTCCAGGGTCTGTATCTTAGCGGAAACTTAAATCATATATTTCAAAAGAGAAAATAAAATAGATGTTCACAAGAGAAGTTAGCAAAGCTGAAAGATATTCTCTACTAGCCCACATGTCAATGTTAGGGTGAGTCCATTCAGCTACCCTGTTCCTGCCGCAAGGCCCCGTCTGACGCATGGGCTTGTTTCCCCCCACGCGCTTGCTTCTTTTGCTCACATATGCTTCTCCACATCAGCGCCTATGGCAATCCCCACCAGTGAATGCCCCCCCGACTGCGCCAGCCATTGTTCCAACAGCATCCTGCCTCTTTAGGGGCTGCTCATTCCCTATAACTCACACTCCATTTTCCCTTCAGTGCCAAATACTCTTAAGACTGACTCCCTCATCTGGAACAATGAGACCTAGAGACTCATGCCAACATATTGTAATTCTCCAACAAGCTGCTGCTGCCAAGAATTAAACCACATTCGCTCCAGTGCGGTAGCTTTACACACAAGCTCAGGTTTTTGCTTTGTGTTTATGTAGGTTTTTTTTTTTTTTTTTTTCCTCCCTCTTAATCTCCCTTGAGCTGCTGGGGCAGAGCTCCCTGAAAAATCGAACAAGAGAAAAAGATGTATGTATAATATTTGACATTTTTAAAAAGTGCCAAGAGTTAGGTCGTATAAATCTGCCATTGTTTGTACTTTAATTGTGTAGCTGAAACGAAATTGTATTACTCTAGACATGGGTGATGCACACGTTTATGAATGGAAGTAGTTTTTGTGGAAGAAACAATATAGCTGCATTTCAAAACATACCAACACTTTCTCTAAAGTCAGGAAATAAAAGCATATTTAGATTATCGATGTCCTAGAATCATGTTGTTCAAGCTAAGAATCCTTAGAGATGACTTTGATAGGTATTTCATCAAAATAATTTATCAAAACATTTATTGGACATCAAGAAATGGTTTGTCCACTTCAAACAAAATAGCATTCTGTTGCTGTGTAAATATAATTTTTGTACACAAATTTGGAGTTTCATTTCTTCAGAAATTAGATCCTTTTGGTTCTTCACAGACAGTCTTGAATGGAGTTATGGGTTATACAATGTTCTTCAAATATCTTACTGAGGAAATGAGTGTTTGGGGATGACTATTTGGCTCAACTTGGGTAATAAGTGGTCTAGGGAGACCTCTTTATTTTACAGGCCCAAAATGATAAATTAGCTGAAATAACTTGCCCCAAATCACAAATCTACTTAAGGGTAAAGACGGAACTTGAAGCACAATTCTCCGTTCAATGTTCTCTTCAATACAGGACCACATACCTGTGCTACAAGTGCTCCGGGCGTTTTGTTTGATTTTGATTCCTTCATTAAAGAGCCAAATATTGGGAAGAAAAAATTGGGTTCCATTTGATTCACCTCATCAGGTTCTACTTGGTAATTATAGGTCAGCACTCCTGTTAAAAGCGGGTCCCATTAACTTAATATTCCGCTCTTGAAGACTTTCACCTGACAGCCCCGTGAAACTAAAGAATAAAAACAAGTTAGTGCGTTATACCAAGTCTAGTTTTCTTCAGACAGGGAATTTTAATACAATACTCAGTGTGTCATTACTGAACTAAGGAAAAGATTTTTTTTTAAGGGACCATTGGGATAAACCTGGGAACTGTATCAGCAGGAATTCTATTCTTTATGACAACAGCTACAGGTATGGACAATATGTGGTTTTGATGTGGTTGTTGGCTTCGTTTTCTTTTTCTTTTGGTACTGGAGAATTAATGTGGGGCCTTCACACTGAGATACACCTCCAACCTTTTTAATTTTGAGACATGGTCTTGCTTAGTCACTAAGAAGCCCAAACTGGGCCCCAGTTATGATCCTCTTGCCTCACTATATGGGAGCTCTGAGAATACAAGGTAGATAATAAACACTAGTGTAGATCTAGAAAGTTATTAGTATGCTAAAGACCAGAAGGTCCTGAAACGGTCTCCTCAGCCAAGTCCTGTAGATAGTCCGCCCATGCAAATATCAAGTTTTTCCAGGACATGTTAAAATTATACACACTACAACATACAATAGAGACATCTCAGACTCCAAACCATTAGGATTTCAGTAAGTCTTACTTTCATATGTAATTATCCTCAACTGAAATAAGCTCTAGAGATCCTGTTAATATTGCCAAATAACTGTTATTCCCACTTAATAGGTTAATAAAAGCTTGTAACAGAAAAAAATGTCTTCAGCTGACTCAGAGATTGAAATTTTTAAGGTGCAATCAGTTCTTGGAATGAACTATACCTAAATCATTAGTCATAAACTTAAACTTTTTTATTGTACCACATGATATAACTAAAACACCTGTTCAGTTACACCCAACACTGTCTCATGTTTTAGAATATATTTTGTGCATGATTAATATGGCATAATTAGGACAGCACAATTTCTGCATATTCTTTACAAGACAGCACTATCTATTTTTCTTAAAAACTTCCATTAAAAGATAATTCTGAGTGATAAATTATCACTTCATCCACTCCATCCCTCAGAATGTAACTGTATTTTCTTAAATAGACCAGAACTCTGTTTTGTTTTTGTTTCAAATGTTAGACCCCAGCAAAAATACAAGGTATTTGAGGGCAGCACTTAAACAAGTAATTGCAGAGAGTAATTCCTTATGCACAAAATCTCCTTTGTGTTTTATTACTAAACATAAAAAATAATAATTTAATATCATAAAACCTGACTCCATCATTTACTTTTTTTGTGATGTTTGGCAAGTAATTTAACCTCTCCACGCTTCCATTTACTCACCTGCAAAGAGGATAATAACTACACTTATTCCATGTTTGCTGAGATAATTAATTTATGCAAAGCTCTTAAAATAGTGCAGGCCACATAGTCATACCTAAACTTGTTAACTAAATTCCACCTTCCATGTACTATGTAACAATTCCAGAAAACTATTTCAAAAATAAAATCACATATATTATAATCAAGAACTTCCACCAAGGACAACAGTTCTACCCAGAGCGATTTTTCATAATGATCCACTATTAGTTTTCTTAGATATCCATCATAAAGAGAGGGGTACAATAGTATGAGGGATAGGGGATGGGTCCTTCGCATCAGGTTCACGTATGAGATGTCTTGAAACAGTACACACATTACAGATAGACTCAGCTACCCCCTGTTTTTATGCTTGGTTTTCAGTTGTCTTTCTAACTTTCTAAAGGGTCTACCAGATCTTCAATGACATCTAAAGCTTTTCAGAAGCCAGTGGTGCTGACGGGACAAAGGGAGCAACAAATAGCTTTGCAGTCCTCTTTTCCCAGGGCCCCTCAACCAATACTAACGCTTGTCCTCTATCGTTGCTCGCTTACCCCAACCCCCAAGAGCAAAACATGTTCACTTAATAAAAATGGAAGAGTACAGGACTCTTGTGTAAGCCTTTTCTGATGAAGTGCACAAGGAATGAACACTGTCCATTTGTATCCGAATAATTTATGATGTCAGGAAGTGCGGGCAGAGAGATGTGAATGAAGTTCTAACCCTTAGTGACAAGAAGAAGGATCAGACTGGCATTTTATTTTCTGTATATTTCATTTGAAATAGTATGTTCTCCATTACACATATATGTGTATGTATGTGTATATATATGCATTATATGTATATACACAAGAAAATAGTAAGATGTCATAAGAACTAACAGAGTATGAGGTATATGAGAATCAGAAATATTTAAAACAAATAAAGTCTTCATACAAACTAACAAACTGAGGAAAAACAGGAGACAGCTTAAATGAACCACATCTTAGTAAGTATAAGAACACATAGTTCTAAACAAACTACACATAACCTTTGATATATTTCAAAAAAGAGTTAAATGAACGTATATTTGAATTATAAATGGTTCAAGTAACCACTATATACAGTGCATACATATAATGATCCATTTAATTAAATATCTAGAACATGCAGAAAATAAAAATTAATGATCATATTTGTAGAATATTGTTCAAAATTGGGGGAGTAGGTAGAAGAGAAGAGAATGGAGATGTACAAAGTACAGAAATAGAAAATCATTTAACATACATTAGATAAGAAGTCCAATACTTTAAAAGTATGACAGAATGTTTTACCCCTGGAAGTGAGAATTAAAACGCATACAGCCCGATGCTAAACCACTACACATCCTGAGTCTTCTCTATCACAACATATGTGAACTCAAATCTCAATCTCAGCCTGCCAGATGCCTGAAAAGAGAGGAACAATAAAACTGACATGATTCATATGGTAAGTCAGGAATTGTGATGTGCAGGTAGTGGAATAGTTTGGATGCTTGTTATAATTCAACTCACATACTCTTATGTCCTAATAGATAGATAGAGTCAGATTTTGAAAAAATATTCTCTGAGTTTTTCAAACTAGTGTCACAAAATTTGCACCTAGTCTTTTCAACCAAAGCAGTCCATCTGCCTTAACAACTTGCTGTATTTGGTCTCTCATAACCTTTTCATGAATTTTGGACTGTGTCACTTATAGAGTAATTTTAGAGGAGAAAATACAATAGCTTAATTTCTAATGTTCACAAACTTGCACACAAACCTGCAGTCAGATGTTTGCTACAATACACTGCGGCTCCCAAGAATTCCCAGGAGCAAAGCAAAGCAACAACAAAATCTCAAACCAAAGCTAACGTACAGGATTTCCTTTTAAAAAGTACTTTCATTTACAAAGCACAGGATAAAGAATATAAAAACAAGTAAAACAAAAAATTTTTTAAAAACTGGATAGAGAAAGTAAAACTAGAGTATAGCACTGACTTTGCCTGTATCCCCAGAACCTTTAGTATTTTTTAACAATAATGGCAGCGTATATAAAATTAGATATTATGACCCACTGACACAAGGTGTGATCAAAGTATAGGCTGAATGCGTAAAGTAAAAAATGGTTTTACATTAAAAGGCACACTGCCCTTAATCCCACTCAAAGTAGCTTCCTGCTGTACAACACCCTTATCCCATCATATCTGTCGCTTTCTGAGGCACTCTGCAAGTCCTCCTCTACGTGCGTGTTGGGTAAGGCGTGATTCAAATGGAGCGCTGCTGCCAAGCGCCATCCAACAGAAAGGCGGGCTGTGTCCCCGCCCCCTTCCTCACCTGGGACCGTGCAACTTCCGGCTCTTCCCTAAAGTCAAAACGACCATGAAAGGTAACTATTTTGAATTCATGCAGGACAAGGCTGTTACAACAAGGGAATGAAATACACTCACAAAGGAGGACTTCTAGAACTACTTCAGCAAGCAGCAAGAAGGGTGGGAGTGTGTATGAAGAAAGGGAAGTATCTTGAGGGAGATTAAGGATGGTATGTATTTTACTATACTAATTTTTTAAAAGTTTAACTATTGACTGTGTTTCAATCACACCTCATATATTTATTTTATTTCTGAATTGATGACTATACAATAACTATTCTCTTTGCTTTTAGTGCCCTAATATACTATGTGAACTATCAGACTATTTTAAAACGCAAAATGCATAGCCTATCTGGAAACTACTTTCTTGCACGATTTGCATAAAAATGAATGTACACACACACACACACACACACAGACACACACACACACACACACACACACAATTAAAGGCACCATACCTTGCCCATATATGATAAAATCACCAGTTAGGCCCCTACTGAGCGCCCCAAATCTTTAGCACTGAGATAAAGACACTAAGCCCTGGCCTCTGACCTCAAGAAACTTATCATTTCCAAAGGAGATGTACAGATTGTGAGCAGACTCTGCTCCTGACTCGCTTATTGCAACAAGATTAGAGACAGTGCTTTACTGGAAGTTAATTCACTAATGAATAGTACATAACTGTGTCACTGAATTTCCCCCCACCCCTAACTTCTACTAGTATTGCCATAAAGCAAGAATTCTAAAGTCATCTGTTTATCAATTGATCTTGCAATAAAAAAAATCTACTAGGCAATAATTTCCAAATATGGGACCAATTTCTCATCTTGTACACAATTAATAAAATAATTGAATCAAAATAGGGAGATAAAGTTAAATTAAAAGATCAGTACATGGATAAGAGTAGTAGAATGAATTAGGTCAATAAAAAGTGTGCACTGTGTATTTCTCCAGGCATGCAGGGGCACAATGGAGTGGCTGCTGTATGCCCCGCTTTCATAATCGCAGGGCAGTTGCCTCAAAATTGAAAATTCCAGGGCCTGCTACAGCATCTGATTCATTACATCATCTTTGGACTACAGGAGTATGGCCTTTTCCTCACTGTTCCTTTGATAAATAAATACAATTTGGGGAATAAAAATATGGATAAAATGCCATTAGAAAGCTGAACTTAAAACTTTTCTACAAGTGAGTAAGACTTGCTTATAATGCATTCATTGAATTCTTAGGAAGGAGAAGAATTTCACTAACGCCACACTGTCATTTGAGCAATAATTAAACACTGTTAACTAAAAATTTCAACTATCTTCTATTGCTTTCTTATTTTACAGCTCATCCTAATGTAACCTTTCAAGTGCCAACAAAACACACCAAGGTGAAATGCAACAAAGAATAACCAAGGAGCCCGTATATATTTTAACTATTAAATAGGGGAAAATAAAGATGATGACTGACTGGTATATTGTGATCACGAGGCTTTTTAAAATTTTATGTAAGAGATCATGAATTCCGTGGTCACACATTAGAAATATATCTATTTCCTTTTTGTGGTTCTTTGTTTGGCTTAGTTTGGATTTGTGGTGCTGGGGGACACATAAGTATTCTTCAGTATAATTTCGTACACGTAGATGAGGTGTAGGTGTTTACGTGAATGGCAGAGGGAGAAGTTCCCGAGATGTCACTGAGGTGACAAGGGTATTGTCTCTGAATGATGAGGAATTGAAGTGGGTAGGCTCCAAGAGGAAGGGTAGAATTAATATTACAAAGAATTTGGTAAATTAGAGAAGAATGCATGGGATAAACACTTTTCTACTTAGCAAATTCTCAGAGTAAAACCTTTAAGAGAATCCAAGACTACATATTATTGATCTTGGAATGCGTGCTATGGCAGAAAATAAAATTCTTTGCCTGCACTTCAAATGTAATTAAAATGTATTTCTACAGGTTAGCAACAACCTGAGTTCTTCGTATACTCTTGAAAACATTGGTTGGTAACGTCCATAGCATCCTGTTTTAGACCTAAGAACTGAGAGAAAAAAACATGCTGCATAAACATTAAAAGATGATTAAATATTGGAGAGGACAATACCACATAGTAAAGAGAAATGATACTGTTGCACGTTCTTTTTTTTTCTCCTGTGCTTAGCTTTCTAGAGAGGATTTCTACAATTAGAAAGCTTGATTCTCACATGTAATGATAGCTAAGGATACTAATCTATAGACTTACATCACC
This sequence comes from Dinomys branickii, assembly GCA_004027595.1. NCBI lineage: Eukaryota > Metazoa > Chordata > Mammalia > Rodentia > Dinomyidae > Dinomys > Dinomys branickii. The sequence continues at coordinate 399,186 of PVLD010000080.1, forward strand.
AAAATCTCTTTCTCAGACACATTTACCTATGACAGTTGACCTAAGTTTGTATATAACTTGAGTTTAACTCCTCATAAGAAATATATCTAAGAAAGAAAAGCATGCCGATGTGGGGAGGGCTTAAAGGATCCTGTACTAAGATGCTTATTCCTTGCTTTCCTAATGATTTCTTTAATTTTTTTTTTTTGAAAAGCAGAAGAAAGCTTATTAACATAGCCTAGGGATTTTGGTGAAGTAGAATGAAATATCAGTAGTTAAAACTTAAGATATAGATCAGTATTTCATTTCAAAAGGATGGGTGAATTCAAGTAAAATAAAAAAGACCACCCAATTTTCTGACCTACGGGTCAGAGAGCAAGTTTTTACAAACTGGAGAATGGTCTATTTTAAAGCCATGAAAATCTGTGGTCCATATGTTAGAAACTCAAAGGTGTTTATACTCCTGGGAATTTTCCCCGAGGGATATGGAAACCACCAGGAACCTGTGGTCCAGTTCCCAGAGAGATGTGCAGAGTTTTTCACCCATACAAGGTCTCTGTTATAAGACATGAGGTCTCCTATTCAGTCTGAACACTGGCCTCAGCACTGCAGACTCAAACAGATCTCCGTGTACTCAAATCACTAGAAAAATTCTTACAATTCTTTTAAGAAGAAGATTCAGGTAAAAATGTACCTAATAATTAAGATGAATTGGAAAAATACATTTGACTCATGTTTGCATGGTGATTCAGAAACAAAGGTTGAGTTCCTCAGTTAATGACAAGCATCCCAGATAAATAATCCTAAGTATGGTAGCTGCGATGTTCATTACTTTAAATTGTACAAGGCACATATTTTAATGTAATAGCACATTTCACAAGCTATGAATTTAATTTACTGCAATACATTTGTAAACATCAGAACTGATTTTTATTACTTGAAAGGGATCAACACTGAAAGCTATATTACCTACTTAAAATATATTTATGAGATTAAAAATAAAAGACACCATCTCTTTCTAAAGGCATAAAGAAGAACCACCATTGTTACAAGGCAGTTATCAAAGAACAAAAGAGAAATTACTTTGTAAAATGAGAAGATTAAATTCTTTACAAGAATATTTGCAGAATGTAGAAATTACACTAAAGTTCACTCACAATCTAACCAGGTTTCCTATTATAACAAGGTTTGCTATTAGATGTGCATCAATTTGTTATTTCTGTCCATAATTCTAGATGTAGAACTGGAAATGTTTCTCTGTCGCTCTCAGCACACTGTTCAGCTTGTAGGGCAGCACCCACAGAAATTTTAAAGCAGCAAAGCCAAATCCCCAAAATGCGAAGAGCTCTGTGCCAAACAAAGCTGTACGAAAACTGAAAACCAGCCCTTTAAAAAAATACTTGATTTGAGTTTAATTGAAACTCTTGTTTTCATACATATTTCAGCCTTTCTGTTGTTGTTGTGACAAATAAGGCGCCTACAAAATAATGATCAGTGAGGCCTCTCAGCATGGAGGGGGAAAAAGAAGAGGGAAGGAGAGTTTAGTCCACCCTCTTTGAATTGCATTTAGGGAGTTCTCTATGGGGCTACTACCAAATCCTTTAAGCCCACCAGCCTCTTACCTACATTAAATTAATGAGGCATCTCAAGCATTCATTCTTTACCAGCAGCTCTAGGCTCTCAACGTGGACACCTACAATTTACTAAATTACAAACAGTGACCTAGGGGAGACATCTGTTTGTTATATACACTATTGTATTACACAGTACACTGGAAGAATATTTGGGAGATTAAGGTGATAAGATATATGCTGAATTATATTTTCTGGGGTTAATAGGGGGTAATGTACAACTCTGTGATCTTCTCTTTCCCGATAAAAATCCTTGTTTTCCCATCAGGCAGCAAAGGCCTCTGAAGACCAACATGATGAAACACAATACTTATAAGCAAGGCAGCGCTAAGAGGTCTCCATTATGCCATGATACCCACTCCCTCCATACAATACGTTTATTAAGCCTAAATACATTAAGCTTGATTATAATCAATTTTTTATAATACCACCCTCGTACTAACACTCATAACACTTGGCTCCCAGGGATGTATTTATAATGAGATGGCCAGGTGTATTTTCCATTACAGGCCTCTGCTGGAGTTTCTATAGTGCTTTTTCTCATATATTTCAAGTTAAATGCTCTCTCTATTCTTATGTTTGCCTCACAAAAGCTAGTCCTTTTTCAGTGATTAATTTTCTATTCAGAAAAAAATTGCTACTTTTTACTGTGTCCTCTTTGGGTTTCAGATCCACCTCCTTCATTTTCCCTTGTCTATTCCAGAAACTCCCCTCTCCTGTCCCCCCCAGGCCACCACCTTCTAGCCCCCAAAGTGTTTTTACTGATATATAGTCAAAAATATTTGGGAATTCACCCCTCCCAGCGGATGACGATTCAGTTAACAAAAACCAAAACCCTGAATTATCAAGGCTATAACTGAGCCCAAAAGTACTGTAGCCACTAATATTATAGGACCTCGGGAGTCTCTGAATTGCAGCCCTGGATGAAATCAAACAATATGGGTTGTATGTGTAGCTTTATAAATGCTGGTATGGTAGGTGAGACCCACACGGGGATGAGGGTGGTAAGGAGATTATTAAAAATCCCCAGGAAAAACAAAATCCCATTTCAGGGAGTTGTTGTTTTCTTCTTTTTAAATATGCTCTTTACTTTGTTTTGGAAAGTAGGCATTTTGTGAAATTCTCTGCACTGGTATTCCTAGGCATGTTTAAACAACAGAAATAATGGAAGTGTAATTGATTGCAGCTGGGAACTGTCACCCTATCAGCAAGCAGCACCTAACTGGCAAATACTACAAGCTCGTTAAAGATTCCTTTATGAATTGGGCACTGTGAAGGGACTGGGCATTCTTTATCCCATGTACTCAAGTCAAAAATCTTCTCTGATTTATTTCTCTAGCTGTACTAGACTAGAAACAGTAAGTGGTTAGCCTGCTGGCCTCTCTCCAGTGTGTTTAGGTAGAGGAGGTAGGGTGCTTTGTTTCACAAAGTTAAATGGAGAACAGGTTTCTAAACACGCTGTATCTTTCAGTCATAGAGGAGATATTCCATAGAAGCAATCTTCTCAGTACATGAACTTTCATAGGAGAAAGGAGGAAAAATAAAAATACCTTGCGCAGAAATCCATTCTTGTGAATCAAATTACTATAAATTTCTCCCTTCGTATCGTATTCTGATCAGAGAATACCAAGGCTTAATTCTTATCTGTAAGCAGCTTTTATATCACTCTTTAAATTTACTTAACTCAGACTTTCCCCCCCAAAACAGGAGGGGGTGGAGGAGAAAGGAAAACTAATAATTCCACATTAACTTTCTAAGAGAAAAGCTACAGTAAGTCCCTTTTCCTATTTTCTTATATTTGTGTAGCTGTTAGACATTTTGCAAAGGAGGGGAGTACCAGCCAGCCTTTCACAACAAAAGACCCACTGTCACCGAGCCAGTCCCAGACATGGCAGAAACCAGCCCACAGGAAAAGGCCTGGCTCCAATGTTAGGCCCCGGCCGAGTACAGTCAGTATATTCAGTCAAATTGGCAACAGGTCTCAGTGTTCCTGGCTTTGAGCTGTGAACAAGGGTCGGGATTGAATAACCAATTATACAACCGCTGACTGAGTTTATCCAAGGTTTGCAAACTGCTATAATAGCCCAGTATTCAACCAACCGTTTTATCCTTTTCCAGATATAGTGTCATATCTCCCCTTGTGCTTCATTTACATGTCACTTTAGTGCATACGTCCATTAAAAAGGTTAATACAGTGTCACACTCAATGCCTAAATGTTACCTTACAGGGGGTTCTGCCTCTCTCCGGGGCATTTCATAGAGACACCTTTCTCTGTCTTTCACTTTCTCTCTGCAAGTCAAACCAAGTTTCTGTCAAGACTACAAAACAGTTCATGAAAGAACAGTAGCCAAATGTCAACAGTTTTCCAAAACACTACTTATACTAATAGGCTGATTAAACCTACCCTGGTATCTCAAAAAATTCTGAAATTTGGCCTTTCATAGCCACACCCCAATTTGAGGAGCCCCTGTAAATGCACCCAAATGCAGGCAGGCTATCTGCTCCAACATGGATGTCTCTCTAAGTTCAAAAAGACCCAGGAGTTCTTTCAGAATATCTGCATGCCTACCTTTATACAAAAAGGCCCAGATGTAAATAAGCATCAGAAGTGGAATTTAGAGTACGTTTCATAAATATCTACAACTCATTTGTGAAGGAGCATCCTCCAACAGAAAAACAGAGAGGGGGAATGGCACAAGCATACAGTAGCTCTGAAGAAGTAGGCAATTTTTGGTATCTTCATCTTTGGTCCTTTATTTTTATCGCAGATGTTTTACAGATAATATTATCATCTCATTAATAGAGATTCCTGACCCAGACACTAAACACTATAAAATGTTGATGAAAGAGATTCAAATAGTCACAAATTAGTGGAAAAATATTTCACACTCATGAATGAGAATTATTTTTAAATGTCCATACCACCAAAGATAATATAGTTTCATTGTAATCCCTATTAAAATCTCACTGGAATTCTTTGAAGAAACTGGAAGAAAAAAAACGTAAAACTCGAATGGAACCAAAAGAAAGAGTGAGCCAAAGTAATTCTGAAAAAGAGATAACTTTTAACTAAGACTTCTTTTAAAATTGTATGACAAAGCTATAATAATCAAACTACACGGTACTAGCATAAAAGGGGCACATACACAAGGGAAAAAACGCACAAAATCCTAAATTAAAACTAAACCAATAAATATTGGACAACTAAAAAAGACACTAGGGTGAAAAGATAGTTTCTTCAGTAAATGGTGCTGGGAACATGGAATCTATACATGTCATATAATAAAATTGGATCCTTACACCACACCAAACACAGTATCTCAAAATGGCTAAACACCTAACCACAAGGTCTGGTACCATAAAATTCCTTGAAGAAAACATGGGGAGAAAGCCCCTTTAGGTTGGCCTTGGCAATGATTGCTTGGCTATCATACCAAATGCTCAGGGTGTAAAGCAAAACTAAACACCTAAAATTTAAAATCTTTTTGCATATCAAAGGGAGCAATAAAAAAAAAAAAGAACAGGCAACCTACAGAATCCAAAGCACACTTACAAGCCATATGTCATATCAGGGGTTAGTTTCACAGATTTATGAAGAACTCATACAATTTAATGACAAGAACACATGCAAAGCCAGATTAAGGGCAGCAAAGGAATTGAACAGACATTTCTCCAAAGATGACATGAAAGGTACCAGCAAATACACGAAAAAATGTCCAATCATTATCTTTAGAGAAAGACAAACCAAAACCACTATGAAGAGACAGCTACAATGAAACAAAAGAAATAGCGAGTGTTGGCAAGGGTACGGAGAAGCCATTATAGAAAATAACAAGGAGGTTCCTCCAGAAGGTAAAAGTAGGACCATCGTATGACTCAGCATTCTGCTGGGCACATTCCCCAAGAAAACGAAATCGTGTCCATGTTCTTTACATCATTATTCATAATAGCCAAGGCACAGAAACAACCTGGCTGTACATTAATGGTTGAAAATTTAAAGGAAGTGTGTGTATACTACACACACTCACACACACACACACACACACACACACACACACACACACAATTTCAACCTTAGAATGGGAAGAAATCCTGTCATTTGCCATAACCGGAATGGGCTTGAAAAACACTATGTAAGTGAAAACAAGCCAGACACGGAGAAGCTCCAGATGTTCTTCCTCACATGTGGAATTTAAAAAAAAAAAGTTGACCTCAAAGTAGAATAGCGATTACTAGGGCTCGGGATGGGGGTGTGTGGAAAAAGAGAAGGTAGATGTGATCAGCACACCCTATATGCATGTATAGAAATATCACGTATGTATATTGATAATATATAATTAATATATATCACATACTTATCATATGTAACGTAATGACCAAGTAATGAAATCTCAAGCAGATCAGCAAAGTGATAGAGTATATGGCAATCTATTACTTTAAAGCAAATCATTATCTGCAAAAATTTTATGCCTTTGGGTGTTCTTACTAATAACAATATAGGTTTTCACTTATTCAACATTAGGCAGTGCCAACTACAGGGATGAGTCCAAGAAAACTTTATAGCATTCTCTTTGCCACCCTAAAATTCTGAATTCCACAGTGGGCTTCCTATACATCATTAATTAGGTAAAATTTTTAAGCATCACTATTTTTATTATTTTATGTTTTAACATAAGAACTTCTGATTTCTTGACCTTCACCTGTGATTAGGAATGATTTGTTTGAATCCAGTGGTCATATGAACGGGCAAAATAGAATCTATTTTGAAGAACAGAACTGTAGAGGCTCGCTCTTTCTCCCTCTCTCTCTTTCTCTCTCTCTCTTCTTCCCTCTCCTCCTCTCTCCTTCCCTCTCTCCAGCCCTCCCTCTCCATAGTTCTAGGTAAGTGCTACCCACTGATCTACACTTCTCTCATTATTTCCCAGGCATTTACTAAATTAGAACTTCTTCATGATTCTTTAAAAAAGGACTTAAATTTATATATATTGAGAGGCTTTAGAGATACAGGATGCTAGCCCTGAAGGGTAATGTGTCTCCTAAACTGCAATGTAAAGACCCAGATGTTAATGAGAATCGAGGTATAAAGGCTAACACTTGGGGGAGGCCGACTGCACCGGCACCACTGTTTGATCAAAGGGAGTGTAGTGTGGAAAGAGGAAAACACCAGTCAGAACAAAATTTGAATCCACTTTAATAACAAGTGGACTCAGGCAACCTATTGAATCAAGGGCTTTGTTTGCTCACTGTACGAGTGAAATTATAGCTGGGTGTGATGACACACACATGTAATCATGCCAATTGGGGAGGCTGAAGCAAAAGGGTCATCAAGATTGAGCCCAGCCCAGGTAACATAGTGAAACCTCTCTGAAAATAAAAACTAAAGGGTAGAGGATCTAGCACACCGTGAAAGCCTGGGTTCAGGCCCTAACAAACACATAGATACACATATGTATACACACACACACGCACACACACACGTGTATGCTTCAGTTCATGAACTTAATTCCTTCCACAATTCTGGTAGCAAACTGAATTGGAGAAGGACTGAATCAAATTTAAGGGTTAGGTTCAATGTTGACTCTATAGGGCAATCTGACTCAGGTCTTATCCAACTGTTGGTGACCAGAATATACTCGCTTTACAGAGGACAACTGCTATCATCTTCATCATTTTATTAACACTATCTCCTTACATTTCACTCCCACAGCAAAGACTACTGTAAACAGCAAAATCTATTTCAGCAGCAATCCAGAACCCAGCATCGATTTGCGGGCTTAAATACATGCCTTTTAAAGCAAAGTTATGCTTTGATCTGGCCTTGTAAGTGAACAATTGTAGAAAAATAAGAAAAAACAAACCCTTAAGACATGAGTCTCCACTATTGTTTGGCTAAAATTATGACTGGAATTGCGAGAATACTTATCTAATGAGTTTCAGTCCAATTTTAGAGTGATAGGAAAGCCTAGTACTGAAATATGTTTATATTTCTTCCTTTTTCTCCAAAACTCTAACTTCAAAATACTCCAATTTATCACTTTTTGTTCTAAATCTTGGAAAAAAGTTTTGCGTAGATATGTAAAGTGTAAACAACTGTTTCAATTACAAAACCATGACAAACTGTTAGGTTTTGACTCTGATTATAATTAGTACCCTGACACAATTATTAGAGTGAAGAGAGAAAGTAAGAGTAAAGAGTTTTTCCCATTTCATCACCCTAATGAAAAGAGCAATTCCGGGCTGGAATTGTTTGGTTTACACTGAGTTTACACTGAGTCTCTGGTTTACACTGAGTCTTGTTCTGTGGGTCATTTTTTTTTTCTAATGAAAAAATAGTAGTGGAATATTATTCTGGCTAACTGGAAACACAGCCTGCAACATGTGGCAATGCTTTGGTAGACACTGACAGAATAACAATGGCATCTCCACTGCGACAAGTTCCTGAGCTAGGTTCACGCATAATTCTGCTCTTCTTACCAACTTTATAATCTAAATGCAATCTATATCTGATTCCACTACTTTTATTTAAAAAAAAAACCGTAAGTAAATATTGAAGCTTTTAAAAGCACATGTAAAATCACTTCCATCCTGTGGCTTTCATTTTCTAAAAAAAATGGACCTGAAGGACATTAATATAGGAATACCCACAGAGGAAATCATGGTTAAATGTGCCAAATTGTGAAAGCTGAGGTTCCAGGTGCATGAAATGGTCAGTATCATTCTAAGCAGGGTATGATATGGCAAGTAAAGAAAAGGGTATAACAACGAGAGAAAGACCAGGGATTTCAAATGGAGGAGGAAGAGAAGCAGCAGGCAGAGAGGGAGAAGGGGGAGGAGGAGAAGAAGGGCGTGACACGGGGAGGAGCATCACGGAGAAGGAACAGCAGCAGCAGCAGTGCGGACCGTGAAGTGCACATCCCAGGATCCCTGCACAGACAGCTAGAACTACGAAGGCAGAGGAAAGTCATACCCTGAAGGCTGTGGAATATCATAGGATAGGAAGGGCAAGGCTTTCACTGAATGTAAGCAGGGACCTGAAGCCGTCAGACTGGCAAACCCCCCCCCCCCCCGCCCCTTTAGCAATGCCTGGGGCTTAGGAAATGGCACCCCGACAGCTCTCGGAAACTGAAGTTTAGAAGCAAAGTTTCTATGTGACCTACTATTGCCCTCTTGTCTCTTGCTCTTCTTTCTCTCCCAGACCAGATATTAAAGCTGGAATTCCTCTTCCATGAGAGGGCCGGAACAACAAGATTCCCTTTCCCCCAAAGCAGGTGTAAAGCCTAAGGACAGTCTGTAACTTTCCCTCTTTTTGTTTCCAAGGCAGAGTAGGCCATAAAGAAATTCTCTGATTTACCTTCTTTGTAATTCACAAGAACTCCATTCTGTACAAGGCACTACCCTGTACTCAGAAGAAACGAGGGCTGCCCAGAGAGGACAAAGGAATGTACACAGACAGGTCTTGCTGGGCCCCCCCACCCCTCAGTCTATTGTTCCATACCCTTTGTCCAACTATATTTTGCACAACTCTGTCTGATTTATTGAACCTAAGGGTGTGGGGACATATTTTACTCTGGATCTGTGTCATGAAGGCAAAGCCTGCTGGGCGATATAAAACTATGATGAAGTAAACTTGCTTTTGTTTTTTGGTTTTTTGGTGAACCTGTCTGTGTTGCCCCTCGTTCTTCATGATAAGCATGGGAGACCTCTTCCCCATGACAAGAAGAGCTGAGAGCCAGCCTGGATGACAGGGGTCCTATGCAGTGTGAGCTGGGGTTAGAAGCCTCAAACCCAGCGCTATAGATAGTTGGATGCACAGAGTAAAAAGAATGTGTATTCGCTACAACAGTGGTCAGTCATAAAGCCCAAAACTTAGCATGTGTGTAAGCGGTGCTTGCAGCTAAGGGACCGAGGCACGTATCTGAGGCTGTGGTACTGAGGGCAGACACAGTGAAGACAGAGAAGTGGAAGGAGGTAGCTCAAGTCAAAAGGTTCCGTTGAAACTACAGTCTCACTTAATTCAAACAACGTAACTTTGTGTTGTTGTACTGAATAAACAAGTAACTGAAGCAGAGAGTTTACAGCCCATGGATTTGCCTTACTAAATATCAAGTATAATTTTGATAAATTATCCTTTAACAATACTCTCACCCCATGGAAGGCTTAGCAAATGCTATTTTGAGAAATACCAAACATTTTCCCCATGACTCTGTAACCAGAAGAGGAAGTTCAAGAACCATCATTGCGAAATGGAGGACTTCACTGACTACAAAATCATATCAGTCCAGTACTTCAGGACTGCCTTTCCCTACTGGATTAACTCAGACATTTCTGAAAGTTGGAGACTAGCTGCCCAATATGCACCCAAGACACATTCAAATTGCAAATGAATGAGCAAATGGGAAACAAATTTTAATATGCACTAATACATACACTAAAACATGGCCAATCTTGCTCAGGTTGACAGTTTTTAATTAAAGACAGTGGCTAGTGTGAAAATACCTGTGATTTTAATATGTTCACTGAATAATAACACAGTCATATTTTCTGCTGAAAATGTTTCCCACCCCTATGATGAAAGGGAAATTTTATGGTTTGATTGGAGTAAAAACGTTGGCTTGAATTTAATTGCATTATTTTGATTCCCAATACATACGTTTAAGAAGTTTTCTCCAAGTTTTACTTGTTCTTGGAGTCTATAATTTTGTACATGATGCATTTGTATATTTATATATAAGCCTATGGGAATACATATAGTGATTGATAATGGAATAGCAGAAGTAGGATTTACCTGAGAAAAGGCCTGCCTGTGTGTAGGTGTATGTCTGAGTGTATGGGTCACAAGTCAGTGCGTGTGTGTGTTCAAATCAAAGCACAAGGCTCCACACTGACAGTAATAGGCTCCACAGTGAGCTAAACAATTTTTCCCAAATTGATACTTCCTGGGTTATAGTCTAACAGAAATTTCAAAGTTTTTAATAAAGACTGATACTGCTATGTTAGCATTACCTGTAAAATGTGAGTACTGTACGTTTCATGTATTCGTATTAAAATTTTAATAAACTGTACTAATCGAGTGATATTTTGACTAATACCTACCTTGTGTCAGCAGAAATAGCACTCATTATTTGAGGATTGGAAAGAATTTTCTATTAACGAACTACAGATTATGTATCATTAAAGAGAAAGAGAAAATCAGTGAGTCAAAAAAGTAGTTTTCATGTGTAACACATCATTAGGCATTTTGTAGATCATTTTTATAATTAAATATACATAGCTTAAAATATATATTTAAGAATATACATATATTTTTTAAAGTGCTGCTATTCATAAAGCAAAAGGGAATAAATATTGCCTAGGAGATCCTGATTTTGAGTGATTAAAAAGTAAACAAGAAAGAAATATATCAGTACTAAAATTAACCCAAACCTTTTAAATGAGGCAGAATTTATTTTAAATAAGCGGAGATTAGAATATGAACACAAAACAGCAGCTAGAATGAGCAGGCACATACAAAGAGGAGAAAAATTTTACTTGGTAATGCTGATAGGCTATTTGATAAGTAACGGGCAATTAATTTGATCATCAGACTTTGTAGGCCTTGGGAAGAGGCTGAGTTTGCACTTGATGACATGGACCATACAGAGCCCTGGAAGTACTTGAAATAGGACTGGAAGAGAGTCAGAGTGGCATTTCAGAGCTGGTGCAGGGTGGGGAGCAGGAACATGGTAAGAAAATGAGGGTCCCCCTGAGACTTAAGGAGAGGATGCCTGTAGACCTCCTCCTGGCTATGCAGAGGGTAAAGGACATTTCTGAAAGGGAGGCGGGCCAGGCAGAAGAGGGGAGCTGGTGTTCGGAAAGGATCATTACCCACTTCCATTATGTTTACTGATTTGGGCAGGTACACTGCTCCTGGGAGTCCCTTTCCTCATCTCAGCTGTAAGGGTTCCGTGAGGACTGAGAGCACAGTCCTCATATTCTGGAGACAGGACAAAGTACAAAAGCAAGCTTTCTAGCCCAAGGACGCAGACACACCTCAGCTTTCCTCTACTTCCTTTCCTTCTCCCACATTTCTAGTGAAAATCTCTGCTATCCCTATGGAGGACTTTTTGTTTGTTCCCCTTTTCTTTCTTTTAATTTTGCATCTCTGCTCTGGTCAACTAACTCTAAGACCCAAAGCCACCTCCGACATAATCTATTTGTTATAACCTTGCCAACCAATGACTGTCACTAACAGATACCTGCAAAAACAAAACCCACATGGAACTAAAGCAAATATGCCTATCACAGGTAGGAAGGTGTGACTGTTCAAAACAGCTGTGATTCCTTTTATCTTATAAAAGAAGGAAAACAAATCATAGTTTTATTTTACTACCTACTCTTCTCCTATGGTTCAAAAGATAGTCTAAAATGATGCAAAGGAAAAGGAAAATGGTTTCAGGTAAACCACTAAAAATGAAAATATATTAGTCACAGGAAAGCGAAAACTTCAAACACCTTTGAGTGTGCTGTTCCCTCTCCCCGCTTTTCCTTCCCCTCATATTTTTTCCCTGTCTGCTCTTTAGAACACAATCAGTCTTTCTTCAGAGAGAATGTTTTTTCTTTATTTTTAAATCAACACAGGATCAGGGAAAATTTGGAAGACTGACTTCAAATTAAAGGCCAAATCCAGAAACTACTTTTATTTAGGCAAAGTTAAACTGAAGTGAGTTGAGACCACTTTTAAACTAACAGAAGATAGTAACTTTTGAAGTTTAAAAGACACGAAGAGAAACAGGTTAAAAAGAAAGAGACTTGATGGTAATTCTGAACTGGGTTTTTACAGACTAGAAAATTTCAGAGCATTATAGCACTTTTGAGGCTTGCAACACATGTACAATGTTGGATTCTTGCTAATTTATATCATGAGTATCCTGTTATATCAAAACTTCTCAACCCTAGGAAAGGCTTAGAACACACAGAGCTAGGAGCGTTCGTATATATTCATTCCCCGATCACTTAGAATCACACTCTTGGGCAAACGCCTTTAGTCTATGAGAATATGGAAGCTTCACGTTTTCTCTAAGAATTTGGTAGTAAAAGCATAATTCTCTCACAGGGAGACAGTAAGCCTCAGAATCAAAGCTTGGGCTGGAGGTACAGCTCAGTGGGCTAAGTGCTTGCCGCTGAGCACTAGGGCCCTGAGTTCGATCCCCGGTCCCGGAAAAAAAAAAAAAAAAAAGAATCAAAGCTTAAGGGACAAAATCAGAGATACGTAGAAGAATGGTTCTCAAACTCTTAAGAACGGAACACAGGCTGTTTGAATATTTTAACATATCTAAAGTGATCACAAAAGTTCTAGGCTTCCACAATTTTGGACACAAGTAGGAATTTGGATTGGGTGAATACGGAAAGCAAGTGGAAAAGCAGCCTCAGACAAAATGACGGAGAGCCTGGACACAACAGCAAGGCCTACAAGGCCTACGGTTGTAGCGCATTAACTGTGAATATTAAACCTATGTAATCCCCTTCTACTAACACGCTTATCATCATTCTAAAGGTAATTATTTGGCTGGCCCCACGAATGGACTTACACGAAGAGGAAAGTCTTCTTATCTCAGTCTTGTCAGAAGGACTTTCAGTATTCTCAACTTTGGAACAATTATTCTTTATTTTAAAGCTACACTTTTGCCTTTTGGCCAAACTGATTAGTCTCTCACACTTAGGTGAAGTGAACTGCAGAGGAAGGGATGTGCTATTTGTGCTGACAAAGTCAGATTTTCAAGCTCATGAACTCACTAATCATCAAAGTGATAATACTCTCTTGTAAGGCACTTCATGCCCCTTTCTTCTGAGGAAAGCATACTTCCATCCCTACCCATCCTGAGCTCAAATGCCACTTCCTTGGCCAAACTTTTTCTTACTGTTACAACGGCTCAGTTGGGCCACAAGCACAATTTTTGCTGCAGAACACACAGTGTCTGAAATTATCCTTCCTTGCTTATTTTCTTACGACCTGTTTCCATCTACTAGAATATAAGTCCTATGAAGAAGAGACTTTATCTACTTTCCTAATCAAGGTAGCTCCTATGCCTAGAACTATATGGGGATCATGGGATGTATTTTATAACTTTATCAGATAAATATAAATAAATAGTACAATAATTGGATTAGAACTCAACAACCTTACTCACTGTACAATCCTGGAAGATGTGACAATTTGGGAGGAAGAGTGAATATTTAAATGATTATTTTCTTTGGCCAGAAAGAACTAAGTAAAAATTAAAAAGCAACATATTACAACTTAAAAATATAGTAAATTTGACCAAATGCTAGATAGTTACTTGGAAACTGAGGTTCACTTTATCTAGATAGAGATGATTTCATTTTGAAAACTAATCTGTCTTAGAAGCCTATCTTTTTATGCTAGCAAACACAAGTTAACAGTCACAATAATACCGTTACAAAGAAAAATGCATCAGGGAAGGTGTTGACCATCAGAAAACCACTTAGCAAAGCTCTATTTAAGAAGTTTTCATTTTATCTTTGTCTTAATTGCACAGTAAATATACAAAGATTTAATGTTCAGCTGACACGGGATTCACTGGAAGGTTACAAATAGATCATTCAGTGAACAACCTGGGAACTCCTTTCTGGTCTCTTAGAGATAATTTCCTAAGATTTTTCCTACACACTGCAATCAAATTGTCCTCTTAACCAAACTCCATTAGAATTTAATCACTTGAAATTCATTTCTGAACTTTGCAAACAAATCACTAAGTAACTTGTCCAATTGAGTATACTGAACCAAGAATATGGCACCAATAAAAAGAAAATAGGATTGAGATTACAAAGACCTGGTTCTTATTAACCAGGCTCTTGTATTACTTACTCATCAGGCTTGAGTGCAAACTGTGACATCACATAGACCTCTTCTACGCAGCAGGAGGGACTGGATGACAAATTCTCTAAAACTAGAGCTAGACTGTTGATGGTTCTCAGATTTATTTCATCAGCACATTTTATTTACATATAAACAGAAATCAAGTGGAATCATGCACCACAAAATGGTGTCGCGAGTACACAGACTTGGAGTTAGTTTTACCGATGATTCAGTTGTGAAAAAGTATTGCTATGTTTTCTTGATGTCATTAAAGAAAACATCATGTATTTGATCAATACTTTATTGCTTCCTTGGGGAAGATCACAACTGACAAGTATTTTCTATCCATGTTTATCAACCATTACACAATTCTATAAAGTAAATTTTGTAAGAAGTGGTTGTTTGCCAGTCTAAGAGGTTTTGCTGAGAGTTTAGACATTTGGGTAGGTGTAGAATTCACGTTTTTCTGTTTAAAATTGGTCTTTACAACTTGTAAATCAAAATACACTACCTTAAATACCTAATTTTTCCATTTCCATCAGTTTGTTATTGTAGGAAGAGTATAAATGCTGAATTGGTGTCGTTTGTGTTTAAACCAAACAGTGATTTATTTTGGAAAGAAATAACAAGTAGCTGGACGTACAAAATCAAATAACATTTTAAGCAAAAGTCTAAATTATTACAAATATTTAGCAAATATTGCTTATTTCAAAAATTACCTTTTATCTAATAACTTGCTTTCCTAAGACATAATTATATGAACAAAATATAAAGTGAGCAATTTTCATTTTGTTTTCAATTCCAAATTCACCTTTTAAAATCCCTTCAATAAATCACTCATTAAGATAATAATATGTCCAAGAATAAATACTATGCTTTTTAAAAATTTGTAAAACAATAAAGTGCATACACACAAACACATTACTAAAATGTATGGGAAATGACATTTTATTAAAAAAAAGTTCCTTAACTTTATTAAGTCCATCCAAGTCAACTCAGCCTCAAAAAAAAAAAAAAAATTAAACAAGAATTACATTTTTTTCTTGCTGTTGACTTTTTCCTTCAATTTTATTGATGTTTTCTTGTTGGGTGCACAATCACATACAGTAAAGCAGAAATATAAAGAATTTTAAATTGTGGGAAAAGGAACTAATCTAGGCTTCTTTAACTTTAAAATAACTTGTATTTTAATTATCAAGTCAATGCTTTTTATTTTGAAAACAATTATTAGACCATTCTTTCGCCATGGATTACCTAGTTTTCTCCCAAGGAAAATGGAATCCTAGTTTACGATACAGGTATTAAGAAATCATCAGTGCATTCCACACAAGGTAGTATTTCAGTCCTATGAGAAAGACATTTTTTCACTTTGATATAGTGAAAATTCTGCACTATTAGTGACAGGTTTCAGACAACACATTCAAAATACTCTGTAATTCTATTTAAATTTTTAGGAAAGCTTGTTTTAAATGCACGTATTTTTCTTTTCAAAAATGATAAGAATTGTTTCAATATTGATTGGTAAGGAAAGAATTTAAAGAAAAGTCTGAGGATATAAATACATAAATGAAATATAATGTTTTAAAAGGAAAATTTTAATTTATTTCAATTCAATAAATAAAACAATAAATATCTGCTTTTTAGGTGACAGAAGCCTAGAAATTATAGTACTCTTAGACCAATACATTTTTTGTATCAATCTGGAATAAGGTTATGAGAAGAAATTTTAACGACAGGGTAAGTATACAGAAGTGCTACAACTACAATTCTAAAGTCTTAGATTGAACTCTAGTATGAAAAGTTATCTTTGCATATATCAAAAACCTTTTTATCTCACATTTTGCTATTCTCAACTCTTTTGTGATTGTTTATAAACAAAATGCTTCCAATTCATTCATTATAAATAGGTCCAAATATGCCAATTATTTCAAGCTTAAGACAAAATTAGAATGAGAGTGTGAAAGTGTTATTTTAATCGAACCCCAAAAGAGGAAGAAGTTTTTAGAGAATTGAAACTGGTAGTTGTCAAGTCCAGTACCCTATGAAGCACTCTTGATTCAAGACTTGCTTCCATATAGAAGGAATGATGAACAGATTCTGAGGGATACCAAGGTCCCAATGTGACTGGATATCTCATCTTAATTTAGATATCTGTAGCATGAGAATATGATCAAAATATATTTAAATAACAATGTAAAACCAATTTAATGCACTTTAACAATCTACTACAGTAGAGCCACAAACTAGTGCATAAACATGAGAACTCTATACTGGGCCAGATGTTAAATTTTTGATCTTAGAAAGGGCATACTGGCCATGGGCAGGAGGGCGCTGAGACAGTCAAAGTAGCAGAGGCGTACTTGGGGCACTCAGGGTCTGGGGTTCTTGGTTCATATCAGTAATGAAGATGATTTAAATTTTTCTAATGTGTGCCTGATAATTGTTAACTTGGCCTCATCGAAACATCTGTTTGACTGTATTTATAATGTGTAGCCTACATTTTCTGACTCTATAGCCAAGTGTATCTTACTTTCTTATTTTCTTTTTGTATCCCTAAAAGCTAGAACAGTACCTGATAAAGTAGGCCTTCAGTAACCTACTCAATTAAACTAAATGGTTCTGATAATTTTCCATCAGATAATTTTAATTTATAGTAAAATTAGCTTCTTAAAACTATCAAGGGTGCCAAAGAGTAGCCATGTAATTTTAACAGGCACTGAGGATAAAATGTATTGAGTCCTTAAGAGAACAAAGCATTTTATTATCAGTAAAGTTCGAATAGAGTAATGAGATCCAAGAGCCTTACTCATCCTAAAAAGTGTCATTTTAAGGGGGACATAGTTGTTTCCCACATGATGGGAATGGGAAATTAGAAGCTGCAAAAATATATGATATTGAGATTCTATGTTAAGTCAGAAGCATTTGGACTAGAATCTCTATCTCCTGGTAGCCCTAACTATTTTATGATCTACTTCGGAGCAATATAAACCCTTTCTTTTCCATATCACTGGTTAAAATATAATTACACATATGCTCTGACTCAAGGTTTGCATATATGATAAACAGTCACCTGAAATTATCTATAGCAGTTTAATTACAATCCTGATTGCGTTCCCTATGAGAACACTGACTGCTAACATGGGAATTTAAAAGCATTATTTAGGAAACATAGTATTGTGTGATACACTGCTGTATTTGAAAAATAAGTGCCTGCTGTCTTCTGATCAATCAAAAGTACTTCAGGTTAGAATAGATGTATTGCAATCTCTAGAAACACTATTGATGTAACTTGTAAAGTGAAAGACTTACACGTTCATAAAATTTGAGTTAAAGATTCAAGATCACGTCCATTATAGATCAACATTAGCAGGGCTGGTATGTACAAAAATGGTAAAGAGTACTTGTTGGCAAATGAAAGGTAGCGGAGAAAAGACAGCCAGAATGATGGGAACATTGTCTTACATTAACTCAGCACAAAGGATAACTGCTCATTTATTTAATGTTAGAAATCCTATAGATGCTACACTAGGCATGACAAAAAATCAGATTGTGATAGGCAAAATATCAGATAAAAATGGGAAAATATTTTTAAAAGCTCCCTCTCAATCCATTAACATAAGAAGAACTGGAGTTACACAGAGAAATCAAATGAAACAAACAAACATGAGAAAACAGAGAGAAAGGTTTGAAAATAAGATGAAGTGAGTGGGTCCGAGTCACAGAGCACCAGGTGTAGACTGTAGACCTTCAGTCTACACCTGGTACAGTCTACACCTGGTGCAGTCTACACCTGGTGCAGTCCACACCTGGTACAGTCTACACCTGGTGCAGTCCACACCTGGTACAGTCCACACCTGGTGCAGTCCACACCTGGTACAGTCCACACCTGGTGCAGTCCACACCTGGTGCAGTCCACACCTGGTACAGTCCACACCTGGTGCAGTCCACACCTGGTGCAGTCTACACCTGGTGCAGTCCACACCTGGTGCAGTCTACACCTGGTGCAGTCTACACCTGGTGCAGTCTACACCTGGTGCCATTGTTAGACCTATGACTGTCCAGAACTACGAGAAACGTAGCTTTCAGTTGTACCATGTCTACCAGATAAAATCCAATCAGTTGCTCAGGTTATAAAGGCTTTTGTGGTACACAAATCTGAGCGAAATTTTTCCCATAGGTCCCCATTAATGGAACACTGAAAGTGATTTTGTGAACTATATGCTTGTAGCAGCAATCTTTATGAATATTTCTTTTTAAATTCTTCAATGCAAGCTGGGGGAAGATGGCGACCAGGTGAGCAGCAAGGGAGCGAGCCTCCTTGATAAACACCACCAGCTCGAGACAGACTTGGTGAGCGTGAATGCCGGGACCTCGGCTGGGAAGTTTAAACTGGGCGTATTTCTCTGAGATGCCGGGGGAGATGTGGTAGGGCGGACCAGGCTGCCGGGGCGAGATGTGGGAAAGTCCCAGACGCTGGGAGCCGGGGACGATCCCCGCGGGGAAGAAGCTGGGATCGGTCCAAGCGCAGTGGGAGCACGGCCGCCTCGGGCCCCCCCGCCTCTCGAGCCGGTGCAGCCCCCCGGCGGCTCCCAACAGAGATCGGCTTGCTGGCGGCGGAGACGCCAGGCAATCCCGCGTTTCGCGCGTGTCGGGCGAGCCGCATGGAGGGCGCTGCCGGAAGCGGAGAGAGGGATTTGCTGGGCCCTGGCGCCCTGGGAACACGGATGCCTCGATCCTTCCCGCCTCCCGAGCCGGCGCAGCCCCCCGGCGACTCCCGACAGAGATCGGCTTGTTAGCGGCGGAGACGCCCGGCAATCCCACGTTTCGCGCGTGTCGGGCGAGCCGCGCGGGACAGAGGGATTTGCTGGGTCCTGGGGCCCCGAGAATACAGACAGCTCGATCCCTCCCGCCCCCCCGACCCGGCGCAGCTCTCCGGCGACTGAGACAGAGAGCGGCTCTCTGGCGGCGGCAACGCCCAGCGGTCTCACGTTTCGTGCGCATCGGGCGAGCCGCGCAGAAAGCCCCAAAGGATAGACTGGCACCTTGGAACCTTCAAGCTTTCAGGTACTCCAATAACTGGTGAGATATCGGCGCTCGCGACCAGATCACCGAGTGGGGGAGGAGATCCATCCCTATACCTGCAGGGAACCCTGGGAGGGTGGGGGAGCAGTCTTACACACCTCACCCAGGTCACTAGGTAGGGAGTATCTAACCAATATCTGTACAGCCTTTTAAGCGGAACTCTCAGCAGAAAGCTT